>CAUYQG010282322.1:0-65910 GCA_963574415.1 Tarsius wallacei | reverse complement strand
GGCTACTCGGAAGGCTGAGGCGGAAGGATCGCCGGAGCCCAGCAGGTCGAGGCTGCGGTGGCCGGGAGCGGCCACTGCACTCCAGTCTGGGCGACAGAGTGAGACTCCAACTCAAAAAAATAAATAAATAAAAATAAAAATAAAAATATCAGAATGTAAAACTAATCCCATCATTTTGGAGGTAGAATGGCAGGCTTCACTTAAAAAAATAAAATAAAATTGTGTAAGAGGAGTGAACAAGGTACAACATTAAGAAATACACTATACATAGCTGCAGTTCATCTCTCTATCACATGCAGTGCTTCCATACAAGATAACCTAACCAGTACCAGATTGACCTGACCAATCCACATTGGTAATGCTATCTAGTTTTCCTACTCATTAGCAAGTATGTTTTTAATTGACTATGTTTTTAAAAGCTTCTACAGAGTGCATTCCATCATCTTCAATGTTTGGGCCACAAGATTGAAAAACAAAAAAATCTCCATTTCAAAAAATTACAGGACTTCTCATTGTGTTTCCGTTGTCAAAAACTGAGTTTGAAATTTCAGGAGAGTTATAAAAGATTATACCAGCCCCATGCATTTCTTCCTTTTATTTATCTCACTTTTCTCTTATATATATCTACATATAATTTATGAACAAGATAACGACATGGATACTTACAGACACCAGGATCAACTATACATTCACAAATATTTCTAGAGTTTTTGTCCAAGTCTATGTGTGTAGACATTTACCGATTTCATTTGTCCAAGACTTAGTGTATCTGGACTACTGGATTCTAAAAGGAGAATTAAAGAGTGATGGATACTGAGTCTGCTACTCACAATCTTAAGCAAGACACACCTTGAATCACAATTTCTATTTCTATAAATGTTGAGATAAGTGGAAGATAATCTACCAGCTAATTTTCAACGCTTCTTCTACCACCAGCAGTCTAAGACCCCCAAAGATAAACTTCTTTTTGTTTTTACCAATTACCTGTACCTATTTCCATGTTTAGCAAACAAATCAAGACAGTTTCACAGCCCTATCCTCTTACTTCTTCTCCAGCTCCTGTTATCTGCATAATTTCCAAGCATGGTTTGTCAATTGTAAGAAAGTTGCCTAAACAAAATCTCATGCTTAGCTCTTTGAGGTTGTTGAATTCATCTCTTTACTTCCTTTCTGCCTCCATTTCATAACCTCGAAAATAGCCAGGTGGCCTTCTTGAAATCACTTCGGGCTAATTAACCACTGTTTATTTGTAAGCTTCAGTCCTCTCTGCTACTAACATCTGCTTCTTGTACTCAATGTTTCACCATCTATCACTGTTCATTGTTACCTCTGATGAGGGTGTTTGGTCACAGGACAAAATTTCAGCCAAACCTGAGGTCAATTTTCCTAGCATTGGCCCAGTGAACAAATACTTCTTTAAAAATGACTGTATTTTTTTAGAGGGGGGAATAAAACTATATAGGCTCATGTACAGTCCATGGTTTCTATTAAATTTAACATAAATTTCACCTGTTTGTGTTATTAACTACTATGCACCAACATAATTGTGTCAAGAATAAAATATTATCAAGAATACAATGTCAAGATAAAAAATTGTGTCAAGATAAAATAGCATTTATAGAGTTATTTGACCATCAGCTGCAATGAATGACTTCCAGTAATTGGGCCTAACTTCTATCTTCTTATCTCCAACTGGACTTTGTAAATGTGAGAGGAAATTGTTAAATTGATTCCTGAAATATTTCTTTACTGGAAGAAGACACACCCTACCTTCTCCAAAGTTCCTGAGCGACTTGTAAGGCAGATGGCTGGCTGCACACTGGGGGCAGTGTCTGTCCAGTGTCACAAGAACAGTTTGGTTAAGGTATCTTCCAGGAGGCACATGGAAGAATGATCCTCAAAAAACATTAGTCCTTCCCATCCTATTTGTGGCTTAAGGTGACAATTCAAAAGAATTGTCTTCTCTGCTCTCAAGAAACATGAGGCTAGAGTCCTCCCTAAAGAAGAGATAACAAGAGAGAATAAATATTACATATATTTCTAGCACTACAGTTTTTTTTTTGTTTTTTTTTTTAAATTTTCAAGACTGAATATCTTTCCCTCACCCATTGCTCTCAGGATTTTAAAGTCATTTTGCCAAAAGTGGAAGGACTTAACTATTTGCTGTATGTCTTGAGTTATTTAGAAAGCAGTTTCAACTCTAAAGAATCTGGTCTGAATCAGTAGCCAATAGTGATTTTATGCTACCTCCCAGAAAGCCTTGACTGCAGCCCAGGAATTCAAACACAAGTAGAAGTGGGAACTTGACTTGTCTCAATATCAATAAACTTGTCCTTATAATGAAAGACAGAATTTGTTTGCCAGAGTTATAAGGCAAACATATCTGCTTTGTGTATTGCAGAAAACTGGTCCATGGACAGTGTCACCAAATGAAGGCAGAAGCCTTTCATGATGGAAAGAAAGGCCTACTGAGAATCAGGAGTTGCCTGATTTTACCAAATGCTCTCAGATGCCTGCCTTCAAAAGATTAACTGTTTTTTATCCACCAGTGATTACCCTGTTTCAGCTGGTCCTGCAACTTATTTAAGTTTTGCCAGTCACATTTCTGGGGCTTGATACCAAATCAAGACAAGTTGATTGGCGCTGATTTGGGGGTTTACACAAGCAAAGAAGGAAGAGTGCATAATTTTCCATATGATTTTTTTATAGAAGAAAATCTGACCCTGGATAAATTCATATATAGGTAAAATCTTGAGGTTTATTTATTTACATTTGTCTGTTTCTTGAAAAAGAAAAGAGAAGTTGATTATCATTGTAGCATGGAGTCTCATACAACCACTCTAAAATGGAGCAAAATTAGTTGTTTCACAAAAAATAAAATATTTATGTCCCTATACTATCTTGGTAAGTTTAATTGATAGGAGTAAGAGGAAAATAATTTAATTAGGAAAAGGAACTAGAAAATTGCATTAATTTAGTGACTTAAGTATGAAAATTAAGGAGAAGAAAACAAATATACATCAGCCTGATGCACTTTTCTATTCATAAAATATACCATTTTCTTGTTTTCTCTTTGGGGAGCTGAAGAGTCAGGGGCTAAGCAGGAAATACTGATCTTGCTAGAAGAGAGAGCCTAAGCTGTATAGCCATGTTGGGTTTATTCTCTTTACCCTCTTGCCTAAGACATCCTGTTTAAAATTCAACTCTTCTGTACTTCATCACTCTTACCAGAGGCATGAAAAGCAGACACCAGATCCCTGAGTTTAAGATCACAATCATTTGTATGCCCCATCTTGTGAAAGTGCTCCAGTTAGCTAGTACAGCAGAGTGTAATGGTTAGTGCATAGGCCTTGGAGCAAAAATCCTAATTTAAATTCTGGCTCAGACATTACTCTCTGGTTGAATGTGGGAAAATGTTTTCAGTTGCAAAATGAAAATAATCGTCTCATCTCAGAAGGCCACTGAGAAGACTAAATGAAGTTTGATCACCTTTTTTTTTGAGTTGGAGTCACCCTGTCAGCCTGGAGTGAAGTGGTGCCATCTCACCACAGTCTCAACCTCCTGGGCTCAGGTGATTTTCCCGCCTCAGCCTCCCAAGTAGCTGGGACTACAGGTGCACACCCCCAAGCCTGGCTAGGTATTTTGATTTTTTTATAGTGACAAGGTCTTGCTATGTTACCCAGGTTGATTTGGAACTTCTGGTCTCAAATGATCCTCCCACCTCAGCCTCCCAGAGTGCTGGGATTACAAGCATGAGCCACCATGCCCGGCTGATTTAATCACTTATGAGCTGTCACATGGTGCCTGGTGTGTGGCTCTGAGTTCAAAGGCAACAGTGAGGCATGTATTATTTTACGTTAGTTCAGATAGGAGCAAAGCAGGGATTCTACACTGACCCTCTTTTCCATAATACTAGTCTATAAATCTAGTGCTCCTCTTCCAGCTATTATTTAGAAGCACATAGAGGGAGTGTGTTCCCTTAGTCATAAAAATAAATAAATAAATACATAAATCAATAAGAAGAACTGTCATTGGAGATGCCTTGTTCCCTGGGAGAAGCGACAAGAATATAGTAAGTAAAAAATAGTATTGGTTGAAAGAGGAGAAATCAAAACAAGAATAGTTTAAGCTTTTCCTTTGTTCCATCATTAAATAATAAGAAATAAACATCAGAGGCAGATTTCTCATGAAGACAAAGATACTCAGGTTTTCAAACCCTCACTTTCTACATCTTCTCCACCCACCCCCACCAATCAATATTTACTTTCAGGCCTAATTTTATATTATTTTCCTAAAGAAGGGCCCTCAGAACTGCATACACTTCAAGTTGCTTAGACAACACCAGGGTCCACCCCTGCAACAGTCATCTCTAATTAAGTTTCCTCGCCTTATTTCGGCTTCCCTTCTATACTGAAGTTTTGGTTCAAATTTTGAAAGGAGAATTTGAAATCTGATGTGCTAAATAAACAAAAGAAAAGTGATTGTCTGATTAATTGGCAAAACCCTCGCACTCCAAAAACTCTGAGCCCTGGCGTATGTGCACTCAGTGGTATAACAATAAATCACATTTGGGTATTTCCTGCTCAATTATAAAGCACTATTTTAAAACATCCTAATTGACAAATAGCATATACACAAGAGTACACAAACCATTAAATGAATACTTGAGTGAATTATTACAAAATGAAGACACCCTTGCAACTCCCACCCACGTCTAAATATAGGTCATTACCACTCCCCAGAAAACCTCTCTTGTGTTCTGTCATTTGTGAATTTTCTCTAAATTTTTATCTGAAAAACTTCAAGTCCTCAAAAAAGCTGAAATAGCACAACAAACACTGGCATACCTTTTAGTTAGATTTATTGATTTTTAACATTTGGTCACATACGCTTGCTCTTAGATAGTACTTATTAACAAAGTATTGAGTTTATTAGTATTGTATTGCACAAAATTATGATACCAATTCTTTATGCAATTTGTTAAGGACATGTTATGGCTCATGTGTTACTGCCAGTCCATTATCTTTCTCAGTAATAAAACATTTTTGCAGGAAAAAGTCTTATATTCTCATATCTTAAACAACAATATTCACCTGCCTTATGAGTAAGAGGCCCTGTTTTTTCACTTTGCACAGCTCCCACCAATTATGTAGCTGGTTTTGCCTGTAACATTCGAGATAGCCATCCTCAGGTATAGAAACAAACAAACGATAACAAACCAAAATAGTCAGAAGATCTGCTTTCAAAACCCAGCTCTGGAATATTCTGTAAGACCCAATTTGTTTGTGTTTTCAATGCCCTGCAGGTGAAGGTGGAACTGAGACTCAGGGAAAAGAAGACTGAAGAGACATAATAATTATAGATAAGACAGAAATACTTACTGGATCCTGGATGGGGATAAAATTATACAGAAAATATGGAGGACAACTGGGGAAATTTGAATATAAACTTGATATTAGACAATGTCATTGAATTAACATTTAATTTATTATACTAATGACTATATAGCATAATGGTTATAGAGGAGACTCTCCTGCTTTTCAGAAATACATGACATTTTTAGGAGCGATGAGTTATGATGCTCTTCAAGTGGTTAAACAAGAGAGAGTGGGGCACAAGGGCAAACATAGTTATAGATTAGATTTGGATTGGTTTATAACTCTACCACAAAGAAATTACCTTAAGTTAGAGAAAGATAACCCTCAAAAATCTTAATGTTTAAAAGTCTAGTAGGAAATCAGGGCCAAAGACAATTTTAAAAAGCCACAGACAGTGGAAGTTGACAAGTTGACAGCATTTATTTATTCTGTTGGATAAGACTAATATTATTTCCCCCTGGACTCTAGGTAAAAGGGATTACGATGAATAAATGCGTAGATACCGCCACACTATATTATTAAATTAAAAGAAAACATAGCTCACAAATTTGGCAAATGATTCTCACTGTGGATAGGAACTCCAAGGCCAAATAAAGATGTACTGCCTTGGCCTAATTTTTGTCTAAAACGTGAAGTGCTTCTTTTGCATTAAGCCATCTATCCCTAGCACGTTGTTCTTCCTTTCCTTCCAACCCCCAAACTTCCATTTAGCACAAATACCGTACAATTGGCTGCACAAATTCAATATCCAACAGCTATAATTAAGATTGGGAGAAATAAATGAAGGCATATTTTTCATAAAGTAAAAAAACTACAGCTGAATTCATTTTACTTAGCAGCAATTAAAACACATTTGTGAATTTATAAATATTTTGTAGCATGGTTCTGCAAGTGTTTCTAATTTGAGCAATGACAGGTGCTTGTTGTTTAAAATAAATAGCAATCCTGGGGTCTTTTGCTTAGGAATCAAAATATTTCACAGTGAAAGAACTACATAGCATGCCAGCTGAATTTTCTGTAGAAACAAACTCTGATATGCCTTGTGTAGTTAACTCCGACATATGTCAGAGTAGTATGTGAAGAAGTGCCTACTATGTGCAAACTACTAGACCACCTAATTTCATTTAACCTTCAGAAGAATTCTGAGTCTTAGTTCTTAGTGGCCTCGTGTTGTGGACGAGGAAACTGAGCTCAGAAAGAGTAAGTGACTTAGCCAAGATCATATTGCCAAGAAGCAACAGAGAATCTCTGCCACTGGGGTGGTTGCTGATGATGTTCCTTTTCTTTGCCATCTACAGCTCAACTGAAAGTCTTCAGGATCTACAGAGTAGAGCAATTCCCGTCTTGCATGCGGCTTGGAAAGAAGAACTGTGGGTTTCAAGTGAACGGTGATCCAAATGTCTTCCTGTGTTCATTTATAGGATACAATGGAAAGATTCAATCCTAAACTCTGAAGTCAGACTGCACTGAAATCCCGCCTCTGCCACTTCATAGTTCAAAGATCTTGGGTAGGTCTCGTGGCTACTCAAAGTCTCAGTTTCCTCCATAAAATAAGGATGTTAATATCATCTACCCCATAGGACTGCATTGAGGGTAAAATTAGATAATGAGTATTACTCATGGAGCATACTACCTGGTACATTGTGAAAGCACAATAAATCCTGGGTGTTAGGATGTTGTTTAATTTAAGGGGATCATTGGGAACACCCCCTGCCCTAATATATCTTATCTACCCAAGAGCCACACCTGAAGCCACAACAGAACAAATTCAATCTTAGAGGTCACAAAATCCTATTTCTTTTACAAGAGTCAGTTCAAGCATCATTTCTCCCAGGAATTGTTCCCAGAAGCCTCATACATGTTTGTCTAGCACTCTGTTTATCAGAGTAAACATGACATTAAAGTAAATTCTATTCTGTTATAATATTTTACGATGCTTACTTATTTGACTTTTGCCCTACTTTGACTGTGTGCTCTCTGAGGGCAGAATTTCCTTCTGTCTTACCCATCTTTGGGTGTATCTAGGAGTGCTGGCTCTTGCCCCATTCTGCTGGCACAGTTATTCTACCTCTGCAAAGCTTCTTCTCGACCTGCAAAGCATTTCCAGGAGTCCCTACAGTGTTGCTCTGTTTGGTAAGCACCCTGATCCTGCTAAGGTCTCTGGCACATCCATCTTTCACTGGATACCATTTCCTAGGCCTACCATTGTGATCTCCTGCCAGACACCATGGGAGCACTGTTGGTATCCAAACTCAGCAGTATTCTGTGAACAAGTAGGGAAGACTCATTTCCCTGTCTGTGTTTTGCCGTCTTAGGGTTTCTCAAAGTAGTAGTGGAGCACAAATGGTGGAAAAATGGGAGTGGTCTCATTTTGGGGTGAAGGCAATAAAGGATGTATGTCTGCAGAGAATTTGAAAATAATAAACCAACTGAAAGTCAGTCTGCTTTTTACTGTTACTATGCCAAGGAATTCTAACAACTCTGATAAACTGGTCTTTACTGAAACAATAATTCTTAGTTGATCTAATTTCTAAGCAATCACTGTAGTTATTGAGCTAGCTTTTACTAATAACAATAACAACAACAATAGTAATAATATGGCTCCAAATTACCAAGTTTTAGGGCATGCATGGTGGCTTATATCTGTAATCCCAGCACTTTGGGAAGTGAAAGCAAGAGGATTGCTTGAGTCCAAGGGTTCGAGACCAGCCTGGGCAATTTAGCAAGACCTAGTCTCAACAAAAAAAATAAAATAAAAAAATTAGCTGAGTATGGTGGTGCATGCTTGTAGTTCTAGCTACTTAGAAGGCTAAGACAGAAGGATCGCCTAAGCCCAGCAGATTGAGGCTACAGTGATCGTGAGCGTGCCACTGCACTCCAGCCTGGGTGACAGAGTGATACTCCGACTCAAAAAAAATAAAAATTCCAAGTATTGTTACTTATCCTTTAATATTCATGGCATTCTACATGGAAGTCAACTCAGAGAACTCTCAGTAGTACAGTCAACCTCCAAACACACAGGCTCAGCTATACAATTTCCTTTGAAGAATGAGGAATGGTTTGGAAGCTGTTCAGCTCATTTTAGGTGGAGTTTACGTCTCTAATCCCCTGACTACTACATATTTCTACATGTAAACAGTAGATTCAAAATAATGATAGCCTGTTGACTGTAAAGATGAAGAGACGGAACTTGAACTTTTTCAGCTCTGTCATCCTGTGTGATCTCTTGGAGTTTTTGTGTCTGAAATTTTAAAACAGCCAAGCATAGTGCAAGTTTTGAGTTTGTTCAGTAAGTGTAAATTTCAGTTCATACACTAAATATTTCACTGAATCTTTTAAAAGTTGTTTTAAAATTAAACAATGAGTCAAGAAAATAATGATTATTATCACATGATCATTACTAACTAATTTTGCATGCAGGGTAGGAAAATATTACAAAGTGATCTTCTCTGGGTATCAGATGTGTTACATACACCCCAGCAAATATGCCCTCTGAGCCAAAATATCTTATAAATTCAGAATGATCTTTCAGATACTGAAAACCACAGTTTTTGTGGTTTTATGTGTTAACTTGACTGTGCTAAAGGATGCCCAGACAGCCAGTAAAACATTATTTCTGGGTGTGTCTGTGAGGTTGTTTTTGGAGGAGAATGACATTTGAATCAGTAGACCTAGCAAAGAAGATCACCTTCACCAAGGAGGGTTGGAGTCAACCAATCTGTTGAGAGCTCAGATAGAACCAGAAGTCAGAAAAAGTGTGAATTTTCTCTCTTATTAAGTTGCAGCATGCATTTTCTCCTGCTCTCAGACATCAGGGCTCCTGATTCTTGGACCTTCTGTCTAGCACAACAGTAGTCAAACTAGAGACAATGAAATCTCAATTAAAAGCAGAGGACAAAATCCTTTTTTCTAGGTCAAACTTGTCCTGCTTCTTTTTGCCTTCCTTCGTTCTCAAGGCTTTTTAGGATCTAGTTTAAAAATTTCTGAAGAGCCTGCTGCATTGGTCCTCCCACATGCCCAGATATGTAGACACATGGCCATTTGTGCAGCTCAGAATCAAGCTGAGACACTTCTACCTTTGTAACACCTGGTCAAGTACTAAGCCCAAACAGAGAGGGTATATGGTGAATGCCAAATGGATGATTGAAAGAATTCAATGCATAAGATTAAAGCATGCCCATGTGATGGTGTTTAGTCTGATCTATTTTGTTTTCTTCTTTTCTTTTCTTTCTTTATTTATTTCTTTTTTTTTTTTTTCGTTTTTGTTTTTGAGTTGGGATCTCATTCTGTTGTCCAGACTAGAGTGCAGTGGCGTGATCACTCACTGCAGCCTCAAACTCTTGGGCTGAAGGGATCCACCCTCTTCAGTCTCCCAAGTAGCTAGAACCGCAAGCATGTATCACCATGTCTGGATTTTTAAAAAAATTTTTTGTAGAGATGAGGTCTCACTATGTTGCCTATGTTGGTCTCGAACTCCTGGGTTCAACAATCCTCCCATGTTGGCCTTCCAAAGTGCTAGGATTATAAGTGTGAGCTATCACACCTAGCCATGATCTATTTTATTTTTAACTGGATGAGGAAAGGAGGAGAGTAGTGTCAAGGAGGTAGCAGAAAAGTCAAGGAAGGGTTCAGTAGGGGTGGTTAGTGCTAGGACTGGGGAAGCTTTAGATCACTTCCCAGCCTGGCCGGGCTGGAACCTGAATGAAGTTTTTTTTCCAGACACTATTCCTCCAAGTGCTCAAATTGAGCAGCAAGAAGAGTCTTTTTATTGTTGCTTTTCTGTTTCCATAGCACTTTGGGTTTTATGCTTTGCAACCATTAATTATTTATTCCTCAAGGTGCTCTGGAGAGATCTTACAGGCTGGGAAACACAGGGAGCAAGATCAAGTGCCTTGCCAGGCCTACAGAGCACTTCAGTGAGAGTGGTGATGACAGGCCTCATAGTTTCCACTCCTGAGCTCAGGTCCCCATGGCTCTCTCATCAGCCTTTTCTGTTAGAAGTGAAGAAGCACTGTCTGGCTTCCAGAAGCCATCAAAGAATTGAATTCACTCACTCAAGCTTAATCCTTAAGTCCTTCCAGAAAAGGACTTTAGCATTTTGAACACAATTTAAGGCAAGAAAAGGAAAAAAGAAGCATTTAAGTATAAAATGCTGAGTCTTGACTCAATTTTTTCTTCCTTATGAGTGAGGCAAGATTGTTTTGAACTCACCACTTTGAACCCTGAGATATTTGATACTTTATCCATAGGGCAAGCAGCTAATACTTAGCAAAAAAGTAAAATGACTAAGACTTCCAGAGTTCTATGGAGACTGCCAACAGTGGGTCTCCCATTGTTTGAGGTACCACCCACTGGCTCCAGAGTCTCTGCTGTACCCCTGACACCACCCTCAGTGGGATTCAAGGAGGTTCATAAAGTTCCATGTGTCCCTGGAAAGATTAACCTGCTGGTAACTAGAACACCACCCACCTCGTTTCTACAAACTAACCTAGAACAATCCCCAGAGATGCTGGAAGGAGAATTTATGATGTACTTTTATCCAAAAGGCCATCACAGCTAATCTGAACATGTTTTACCTTAGCCACTTCCAGAAGTTTTTCTTATCCACTTTCAGAAGTTCAAGACTTCAAGCTTACCTTATCCACTTTCAGAAGTTCAAGACTTCAAGCTTCTTTCTTACTTGGATTTTTATTCTACTGTAGTCCTATAATCTTCAAATTCTGCCCAGGCTCCCACTACTTTCCTGCCTCTGAAACCCTTTTGTTCTTTCCTCTGTAATTGAGTCTATTACCAGCCAAATTTTTTAGCCTCAACATTTCCTACAGAGGGCCTTGATCCTTCTTGTCCTAATGGAATCTGGCCACTGTCTGACAGCACTACTTCTTCAACAGCCCTCATCAGAAATGATGATATCTTTCTACGGCCCCCACATAACCTAGGGCTGAGAGGTAAGGTGGCATCTTCCTTGCCCCTCTTAGCCACTTCAGCACAATGTTTCATCCCTCTTTTCTCAAAAACAGGTTCCTCTGAGCCCCATCTATCAAGCAGCATCATTCACTATCCCTTCTTGTTGTGCTCATCTAACAAATGTCCAGTTAGGCCTCCATATTTATTGAAAATGTTAGGACTTAGATCACTGCTTTTCCCGCTAAGATTAAACTTGTTCGTGTTGTCATTCTTGGTAGCCTAATAAAATGACTTACTCATGACCCTGGCTTGCCGTTTCCAACAATCGTTCCTTCAGTTCATCAACTCTCAAGATCTTAACAGCAGAGATCTCATAATTACCAATAATGAATTACCTGCATTGTCTTGACTTCAAGCATTGTACTCTCTATCAGCTCTGTCCTTTCAGCTCCCATATCCTAACACCCCTCCCCTGCCAACATTTATTTGATCTTCATTGGGACTCAAATCTATTGACTTTGACATGCCCATCAGTCTTTCTAGTGCCTGCATATCTCTCTTTACTCTGCTTAGATTCCATAGATGACACAGTTTTTATGGATCAGGAAATGGAGAGAGACAGAATATTTCTGGCTTACGGTGTCCCATGAAACTGCCCACAAGATGCAAGTGAGAACTACAATTATCTGAAGGTTTGACTGGACTGGAGGATCTGTAACCATGTTTGCTTGACCACATGGCTATGGGCAGGAATCTTTATCTTCTCATCCTGTGGACCTCTTAATGAGACTGCTTGAGTGTCTTCACAAAATGACAGTTGGCTTCTCCCAGAATGAGTGATCCAAGAATAAGAATAAGCAGGAAACCACAATGAATTTTATGAGCAAGTCTTAGAAGACACACACCACTACTTCCACCATATTCTATTTGTTAGAAATAAAGCAATAAGTCCAGTGTACACCCAAAAGGAAAGAGAAAAACCAGGCTTCACCTTTTGAAGGTAGGAATGTCAAAGAGTTTGTGCACACATATTTTACAATAACCACACCATTTTACAGATAAGAAAATTGATGTGCACAGCAGTCTTATAACTTGCTTGTGGCCACACAGTTTCAAACAAGAAAAGATTTCGTTTCTTGTTAAAATAAAGTACTGATTAGTGTGACCAGGTGCAGAAGCTTACACCTATAATTCCAGCACTTTGGGAGGCTGATGCGGGAGAATTGCTTGAGTCCAGGAGTTTGAGACCACCCTGGGCAAATATGGTGAGATATTTGTCTCTACAAATAATAATATTTTTTAAAAAAACCCAAAAACTAGCTGGCCATGGTGGAATGCATCTGTAGTCCCAGCTACTCAGGAGGCTGAGAGAGGATCACTTGAGTCCAGGAGGTCAAGGCTATAATGAGCCAGGATTGTGCCACTGCACTCCAACCTGGAGTACAGATTGAGACTCTATTTCATTAAAAAAAAAAAAAAAAGTTTTTATCAGTGGATGCTTCTCCAGTGGTAACTCAGATAACCCACATACTTCCACTTTTTTGGCTCTACTGTCTTCAGTACCCGGCTTTCAAGGTTGACATTTTTGTTGGCATCAAGCCCTGGATGGGAAAAATAATATGAAGAGTCACACATGGGAGGTTTTTATAGGTCAATCTTTAGAATACCATAACATTATTTCTGCTCAAATTTCACTAGCAAGAACTCAGTTACATGGCTGCAACTACCTGCAAGGAATGTTGGGAAATGTTGTCTAGCTGACTGCTTAAGAAGAGGAAATAGGTTTGATGGGAAATTAGTGGTCTTTGACCACAAACAAATTCCACACTCATACTTGTAGCCTCTGTGATGTGGAATGTTGGTGGGGAAAGAATGTCAGATGGAAGAGTAGGTAGGATCATGACTGCTTTCACAAATAGAAGTTTTGTGGATTTTTAGGGTAAAATGACAAAATTATATTTTAACTTCAGGATTTTTAAAAATTGTTTATTCATCTGTGTGCTGACTGAAACCACCACTGGATACACATATCCATTCCAATAAATGTCTACAGGAGTGTTTTCTAGGTCATCCTCTGTGTAAACATGTAGATGCAGGCCAAGCATGTTCTTTCATCATCACAGTATGGATATAAGTTTCATTTGGAGCTTTATTTTAGAATTTTCTAGAAAATAGATCCAACTCCCCTTCATTTGAGAAACAGCAACGTTCAAAACCTATGAATACAAATGAATCTGTGCGAATCCTCCAGTTTGTTCGGGAGTTGAATATTCCTCAAAGTTTCACCCAGGCATTTCTTAGATCCCTAGGGGTAGCACCTAGTAGAGTAGCATCTTTTTGAATTCAGCAGCAGCTACACTCCCACTCCACTGATGTAGCATCTTGCCAAGGCACCTGGCTACTGACTATAGTCAAGAGCCCTCTAGAAAAATATTGTTCCACTGTGCTCATCAGTTCTCTACTGGAGACTACTCTAAACCTTGAGAACCGCAAAGCTGAACTATCGTCTATGGGTCTACTATTTGAACTCTGCAACTCAAAAGTACTTCATGAACACAGGTACATTTTTCTGGCTTTAGCACTTGTGGTAGATTATAATTTTGTACAGGAAATATTCACTCATTTCTTCCTCCCTCAGGGCAGGAGAATATGTCTTCACCCACTGATATTGATCTCAGCCATGTGACTTGCTTTGACCTCATGGTGGGTGTAACGTACCTTCCTACACCTTTATTTTGACCTCGACTTCTGATTTGTTTTTGTCAATAGCACATTAGTTGATATGACATACTCAGGAACCAGAATGTGTGTGAATGATGCTGTTTAGTCTATTATTCTCCTATTTTTGCAATGAGAAGAGCATGCCTCATGTCTGGTCCAAGAAGGATGACACACATGGTGTATACCTGGACTTAACCTGCAGAGCTAAGCCCAGCCTAGATCATCGGAACCCCAGCCAACCCACAGATGTGTGAGCGATAACTAAATGCTTATCACTGTATACACTCCACTTTAGTGAGTATTGTCTGTTGTTTTTATTGCTGACTGACATACTCTATACTGGTCTCAAAATTGGTCGGTCAGGCTGAGCCAGGGGGGTAAAACCAGTGGCATGCATCTGTAGTCCGAGCTACATCATTCCAATGCTTTTCTGTCCCTCGTGTATCTTTCTGGTACCCCAAGACCAAACCAGTCAAAGTGATACAAGAATCTGAAATAAGGATATCTTTGTACATTTGGCTAATGGTGACCAGCCCATGTTCCTCATGAGTCAACTTATAGAATTTCTTAAAAATGACATCTGGAAATAAAGCTTCAGAGCAAGTTTTCACTACTACCTTAAAATGCAGACTTAACATTTCCTTTTAGAGAGAAGTTTACTAAAGTTTTCTCTATTTAATTAGGCTCTCAAGAATCACAGGTTTTTCACATAAGTGAACTTACCCCGCAGGGTTAGTGGTATCTTTGCTGGCAAATATTTTTACAAAGAATGCATTTGTTTCAGAAATAAACATTTAATCTGGATGAATTTTAATAGCCACAGTGCTTGATTCTGATGAAAATGTTTACTAGCAGCATTTCTGCTTTGGAACCATTTGTTTCTATTATTTTGACAGAAACAAAATTTGTTTGGTTGTTGTTCAGGATGTGATATGGTTTTGTAAGCATTTCAGCTTGATGCCCAGGCAGGCAGTCATAATAATTCTTCTTCAAATAAATGGGAACCACCATTTTTTTCTATTCATTACTTCAATAAGAAAAGTTTAACCAGTGAAAGGATTTGCAAAATACTGCATTGTTAAAAACCCTGAAGTAAATCTAAACAAAAATTAGTACACAGTAAATATTTTTGCAAAGGTTTGGGCAATCTTTTCTTTCTATAAATAATTGTCTGAGCAGCAAAAGAAATGAGAAGGCAAAAGACAAAATTATATAGTCTCATTTATAGTTTGGGACAGCAAATATTATTGAATTCTGTAGAAACATAGTGTGTTCTTTATGAGTTATCCATAAGATAGAGTGAGTAGATTTTCATGCAAACATATTAAGCAACATAGAAGTGACTTCTTTAATTAAATCACATTTTTAATCATCAAAATTGAAAATAAGAGAAAACAACTTCTGAAGAAGTCCAGGGTCAATCAGCTAAATAAACTAAAGTCATTCAGTCAACTAACATTGATTGGATTTTAGCAAGATGGAATTGACTTTGCTCCAACTCCACCTACTTCACAAACTAATTAAAAAAGCACATCAGAGACATCTTCAATCAGCTAAGGAAGATAAGTGGGCTTCAAAGCAATCAACGACAAAACTCTGTCAAGAATAGCAATAGATTCTCAAAGAACTTCAGAGAGCTTTCTGGAAGTTACTCTTGTCAATCAGAAAAACAAAAACTGGGGGCCATGTGTTTGTAATTTGTGGAGACCTTTTGGGACAATGTGGCTGACTTATAAGAAAGAAAACCACACACAAGAAGAACATATATTAGCATCCAACATCTTACTCAATTTCAGTACAACTAAATACGTTTCAAGCAAGAGTAATAACAATGCTTGGATCAGAAGGGCTTGAGGGGTCATTGGGCAAATCATTCTAAATGTCTAGAAATGCACCAGTTCATATAGTCCTTAAATGGAATAAAGGATTATTAGATTACCTTTTGCAAGAAACACTGTCTGCAGATCAGTAAAAGACCATGCATTGTTAATGCCTCATTCTCTTTGCTGTCCAAAGCACCACAGAACATTTTGTTCATTTTCTAAAAGCGTGATGAATAAAAGAGTCACTTTGAGTTTGTTCAATGGCACTAGAAAAACTTTTATTTATATGTATTTTCATTCCCAAAATACTTAAAGTAATTTATTTTTGTAAAATACAAATTCATGAAGTATACAATAATCATACAAGTGCACAACAATAAACAAAGCAGAATGAAAATACTCAGTGAATCTATCATTTTCTCTTCTCTTCTCTTTTCTTCTCCTCTTCGTCTTCTCTCTCTCCCTCCCTCTCTCTCTTTTGCTCTCACTCGATGTCTTCATCCTTCCCTTCCTGATTTCCTTCCCAGCTTCTGGTGACCACCATTCTACTTTCTACATATATGAAATCTACTTTTTTTAGCTCTCTCATATGAGCAAGAGCTCGCTATGTTTGACTTTCTGAGCCTGGCTTATTTTACTTAACATGATGGCCTCCAGTTCTATCCATGTTGCTGCAAATGACAAAATTTAATTGTGTTTTATGTTTCATATGTTTCATTGTTTACATATACCATATTTTAAAAAGGCATTCATTCAGTGATGGACACTTAGGGTGATTCCATATCTTGGCTCTTGTGAATGGTGCTGCAATAAACATGACAGTGTAGCTATCTCTGCAATATACTGATTTCCTTTTCTTTGGGTAGATATCCAGTAATAAGATTGCTGAATTATACAGTAGTTTTATTTTAAGTTTTCTGAGGCAGCACCATACTGTTTTCCACAGTGGCTGTGCTAATTTATATTCCTGCACACAGTGTATGAGGGTTCTTCTTTCTCTGCTTTCATACTACATTTGCTATTGTTGTCCTTTTGATAATGAACATTCTAACGGGAATGAAGTGATATCTCTTTGTGGTTTTGATTTGTATATTTCTCATGATTAGGGATGTTGATAATTTTTTCATATAACTGTTGACCATTTGTATGATTTCTTTTGTGAAATGTCTTTTTAACTCTTATGCTCATTTTTAATCAGATTATTTGTTTTTTTGCCATTGAGTTTGCAAACAGTTTTCTCCTGTTTTGTAGGTTTTCTGTCTCTCTACTTTGAGGTTTTTGTTTGTTTTTGCTTTGCAGAAACTTTTTAGCTTGATGTAATCCCATTTGTCTATTTTTGCTTTTGTTGCTTGTATGTTTAAGGTCTTACCCAAAAGCTCTTTACATAGTCTAATGATCTGTAGCATTTCCTCAATTTTTCTTTTAGTTGTTTCATAGTTTCAAGTCTTGCATTTAAGTATTTAATTAATTTTCAGTTTATCTTTGTATGTGGTGAAAGATTAGATTCATTTTCATTTTTCCATACATGGACACTCGGTTTTTCTAGCACCATTTATTAAAAAGGTTGTTCTTTCCCCAAAGTGCATTTTTGGTGCCTTTGTCAAAAATGAGTTGGCTGTACATGCATAGGTTTATTTATCAGTTCTCTATTTTGTTCCATTGTTCTGTATGTTTATTTTTATGTCAGTACCATGCTGCTTTGGTTACTGTAGTTTTGTAGTAGAATTTAAAATCAGGTAATGTGATTTCTCCAGCTTTGTCCTTTTTTGGCCAGGATTCCTTTAGCTATTCAGGGTCTTTTGTGGTTCCATACAAATTTCAGAATAGGCTTTTCTATTTTTGTGAGGTGACAGTTCTTTATAAGAAAAACTATAAAATATTGATGAAAGAAATTGACAAGAATACAGAAAATAGAAATATATCCCATGTTTATGGATTGAAAGAATTAATATAGTTAAAATGTCTATACTATCCAAAGTGACCTACAAATATAATGCAATCCCTATCAAAACACCAATAGCATTCTTCACTGGAAGTCTAATTTCTTAATGAAAGCTACCTACCTATTCAAAGCTTGGTTCTGTTGATGATCCTAGGTAAAACATTTAGGGAAAAATCTGAAAACAGATTTCTTCTAATTCTTGGAAGACAAGAAGAAGAAGAGCAGGAGGAGGAAAAGGTGGAAATGGAGGAGGAAGATGAAGTGGGGGGAGGGGGAAGAAGAAGAAAAGAAGCAAAAAAAGACACAGAATGACCCAGGAAGTGACTTTCTATGTCTAGTATGGTGTCAAGTTTGTATGTTTACCTTATCGCTTTTTTGTGGTGGCCATTGCTCCCCCTACCCCGCTGTGCATTTCTCTCTCTCTCTCTCTCTCTCTCCCTTCTACCCTCATTGTTCCTTTATTTGTGATCCAAGTCTCTACTCAGGATTACATTTGCACTGTATGTATGCAAATCATGTCAAACCTCTCAAAAAATAATAAATACACTTCCACTAAATGCCTTGAATCAGTGATTACTGGGCTGCATGGAGAAATAGTTAGGACAAGTGGGGTCATGGGGGCCTTTCAGGGTGTTTCTGGACAGCAGCCATTTAGCAACTACCATGAAAGTACTTAAAAATTGTAACAACTACTACAATAGTACCAGTGTGCGTCTGCTAAATATCAGTGCTGCCTTTCTCTTCTGTGTGTATGTGTAAACAGTCTTGTATTCAGAATATCATACCTAGGAACCAAGAAATTTAGAGTATACACTGAATTTTAGAGCTTAAAGATGTTAGAGATTACAAAGACCAAGTTCTGGTTTTAGAATAAAGGGTCATGTGTGACATATACTCACAAACCATTTGTGACAGAGTTCAGGCCAGATCCAGTGTAAGCTGTACAATATTCTTTTTCAGCCACATCAAGCAGAGAGTGCCTATTACACTAAGTAGGTTTTCTATCATATTGGTCTACAGTTGTGGAAAAATCAATTTCAGGCTATCGACCAGAGGATTAAAAGTCTTACTTAAGATGTAAAATGTTACTGGTTCTCATGAAAACACAAATTTTCTCTACATCTCACTCCTCCATCAAGACATTTGGACAGAAAATGATAATGATAGGCAACTTACACTAAAATAAACTGCTGAAACTTATGGGAAACAATACTTTCACAGATCTACTTTTCTGGAAATGTTACTGAAAATTAACCAGTCGACCACATTCCTCTCCAATTATGTATTCACTGCACTTTAAGAGGCATCATGGTATTATAGAAAGTACATCGTCTTTGTAGCAGACAAATGTGGTCCATACCTCAGCACAGTGATTTTACATGCAGTTAAAACTTGAGCAAATGCTTAATCCATTTAATTCTCATTTTCTGTATCTATAAAATGGAAGTAATAATATTTACAACCTGGTTGTTGTGAGAATTAAGTAAGATGAGAAACCTATGTGTATACCATAAGTCACCAACCTCGCCTGCCTGTGGCTACAAAAGAAATATTACATTTTCCTTTCATGCCCAGACTGTTATAGTTCAAACTCTCACAAGTCAACTCCTGGAAAACAGCCTTCTCAAAATTTTCCAAGTGTTTCCCTGTATCCTGCCTTCCATGTAGTCCAAAACACATCTGTCACGTTCTTTCCCTTGGGTCCTATATGCTGTGGACAATAATCATGATAGCATTGCTCTTCTGAGCAGACATTTTTTAGGATGGACCCCCACTGCCTCTTCCCTGATCTTATCATGAGCTTGCTAGTCAATCTAATTTCCCAAATCACAATTGGGAAAAGATTAGCGAGGATGTGGTTTACCTCCCTAAATCCTGTATTTTAGGGATTCAGAGAGTAATTCACAACTGCTACCATCCCAGATGCTCACGTATATCTCCTTAGTAGGTCAATGTCCTGCCTGTCTCTCAGCCTGACCCCTGTCCAGGGGTCCACTAACTCTCACCACTGGAAATACTGTAAACACACTTATGCATAGAGCTTAAGACTAACCATTTCCCCACCTTGGGCCCCAGAGAAGAAAATTATCCCTATTTCCAGTGAGTCAAGGACCAGCTCATCTGCAACCTGGATCTTCCTTCTCCTATACATTGCATTCAGGACAAAATCACACCCCATTGCTTATGGTCTGGCCCAATGACTCAAACATGATATTTTCAAGAGTCAGTAGATTTCCCAAAGTATGGGTTATTCAATATTAAATAACAGCATATGTAAGACTAGAGTAGTTCATTGCAAGTCACTAAGACAGTATTTTTTCTCCCCTAGTGTTTCTTTCAGAATAAAAAAAAAAAAAGATAAAGTGTACATTGCTCTTGTCATTATCTGATCTCACATTCTTTTCTTCTGTGAACAAAGCCTCAGTCTCTTGCATACACATACATTTGCACATACACACACATTCATGCAAACACATATGTGTGTGCATAGAATTTAATAGAAAAGAAATGGAAGGGATTCAAAGACAAATCATAATCTGACCCTAAAAATCAGAAGCTTTATATAAACCCATACATGATAGGGTTTACAACATCTTTTTGACCTCCAGTCCTCTGTGGTATATGGTAATATTTGTGGCTATTGTTATTTATTATTTGAATTGGTAGAATAGAGTAGTAGTAATCTGTAATATCCAAACTAAGTAAATGGAGATCAATTACTAAATATTAGGTGGTAGTCCTGGTGGGGTGGGGGTGGGGGGATATGGCCAAGGTTTCAGGGCTTAAGGATAAAGAACTACCATTCCTTAGGTATCTATTGCCATACACCTGGTCACTTACCTACTATTTACTTTCACACAACAACCTTAAATGTTAGACTTTATTACCATTTTACAAATAAGGTAATAAAACAATTTGCTTAAAATGACCCATTCAGTAATGAAGCAAAGCAATTTGCCTAGAATGACCCATCCAGTAATCGGTGGAACCAGAGTTCATGCCTGATCTGTCTGACACAAAAAATAACTCGTGACACATTTTTCTATCTGCCTCATATGTGAGCCAACAATAAGTGATGAAGGAGATGGTGATGCTGAAGATGAGGAAAAAATAAAGAAAAAAGACAGTGAGTTTTGATAGTTTTATATGATTCACATAATTAATGTAAGAATGTGTGCTAAGGGTAATGACAGTATTTTTTTCCTTGAATTTTAATGCAAAAACAAATCATGAAGATTCATTCATTTATTCATTCAAGTAATTCAGCCAGCACTGATTAAGTAGCTACCATGTAATAGTCATGGTCTTAGGCACGAAGATATAGACCAAAAAAAGTTAAAATGTCTGCTTTTGTTGATTTAGAGTCTACTGCGGGAAACCAACAATAAAATCTCCAAGTGCGCTACATTGCTAAAAGCACGCTAAATAAGGTAAGCAGGTGATGAGAATAGTCACCCATCTCAGACTAAGAGAGTGAAGAAAATTCCCTGAGGCACTGACTTGGGATCCTGAAGGGTAAGTAGATATTAACTAGGTGGATTTGGTCTATTAAAAGAGGGAACAACATAGGTTAGGCACTAAGATGTGAAAAGGTTTTGTGCGTTTGAAAAATTGTAAATAGGCCTCTTTGAAGCTTGGGTAGGTAACATTTGCTTAGTTTTTTCATCTGTGAGTTAGGAATTATAAAAGTACCTTCTTCATAGAAGAAAGAATACCTTGCTTGACCTAAAGTGCATTAATATGTAGAACAGTTCTTGATCCTTGGTGGAGGCGCCATGAATGGTAGCTCTTGTTATTATGATGAACCTCGCGGGCCATGGTGGATATGCTTTTGGTTGATAGTAATAGAAAATATTGTTCAAAGTGACATAAATAATAGTTTCTGGACTTCTAATATGAAAAGTGAAAGAATAAGCTTGGCTTCAGGTATGGCTCAATCTGGGGTACATCCTGAGGTAAGATGCTCTGTGGAGAGAGGGAGGAAGAGAAAGAGGAAGAAAAAAGAGGAGGAGGAGGAAGAGGGGGAAAAGAAGCCGCCCTTATTTTTAGCTTTTGCAGATTTCTGTGGTTTAAACACTCCCACCATGGCCAATTTCAAGCTACCAAGATGACCTTTGTTTTGTTTTGTTTGGAGTCTCACTCTGTTGGAGTCTCACTCTGTCACCCCCCAGGCTGGAGTGCAGTGGCTCGCTCATGCCCACCGCAGCCTCAACCTGCTGGGCTCAGGTGATCCTTTCCCTCAGCCTTCCAAGTGGCTGGAACTACAGGCACGCGCTACCATGCCCAGCTTATTTTTGTGTGTTTGTGATTTACTGTAGAGACAAGGTCTCACCAAGTTGCCCAGGCTAGTCTTGAATCCATGAACTTAGGCAATCCTCTTGCCTTGGCTTCCCAAAGTGCTGGGATTACAGGCTTGAGCCACTACACCTGGCCTCCAAGATGGTCTTAATGGGATCATAAGATTCCTGAAAATTTAACGAGGTGGTACAAGCTGGCTCCAGTACACCACTGGATCTAACTGTTCTCTGAGATTGTCTTCACTTATATGTCACCTACATCCTGAGGATGGCTTTTCTCATGATCCCAAAATGACTGCCGGAGGAAATATCTTTTGTTGATGTGGTGGTGAGGCAGGATGCAAGAAAGACTGCTTCCCGCACCATGGAAAAGAAGGCTTACGTTTCATTCTAATTGGACTACCTCTGAACCAGTCTTTGTGTCAAGGGTTTACCATGGTTCATACTGTTTAGGGTAGCTTCATAGCTGAGCAGGGATCGGTCCTACTCAAAAGACATAAAGCGACAACATGAGGCTTCCAAATCTGTTAGATGCTGTGAGAAAGAGAACCAAGGGGAAGTGAATGCTGGGTGAGCTACAAGCCCAACACAGCCTAGGAAGTTTTGGTCTTATTGTGAGGATAATGTAAAGATATTGAAGATACGAATCACTGGAAAATTAGACTCCTAATATCAGATAGCAATCCTTATTTAAAAAGGAAACACTATTTCTACCATAGTAGCAGTTTGCATCAGGAAAAAAATGATTATTATTTTGGCATTGGTTTTGACGTCAGATATTTTATAAACAGTCAGGACCTAACTTGCAGAGGCAATTTATGAGGATCTTCTCATTTCACAAATGAGAATGTGTTTTGATTCTATAAGTTCCGGAACATTTTGAAGGGAAAAAAATGAACTCAATTAAACCTTAACTGAATGGTAAGTGAGGTGGTGATTCTATTATGCCATCCACAAGATAATGCATAAGCAACAAGAACCTAGGGACAATTAGCCCCTTGAGAGATTCTAATATTTCAATAAGTCACTGGAATAAATTCTGAGCAGTTTAAAGCATGAGAACTCTATTAATTGCAATGTTCTCTTGCCCATACAAAAAAATTGTTGTAAACGAGCGTCTTCTTGCCTTTTTCTATCAAGTATTTCTTGAACTCCTTTGCAACTTTTTAGCCCTTCACATTTGCCTCTGGCTGATTTTAAATTATGCTAATTAGAAAAGGGAAAAATGCTGGTAATGGAATAAAATGGAATGCTATTTCTTATAGCATCTGGTGCAATCTGAGCCATTTAAAAGTGCTTCTTTTGGAATAAAGCTCTGAATAAGCAATGTCAGTCTGATTACAAACAACATGGGTCTCATTAGAATACGTCAATCTGATTGCTAGGTAGTGATACACTGCAGATTACTAGGCCATAATTGCCTCTTACATATTATGTGTATAATATATAGTTTCTCTGAATGTATGTTAAAGCCACTTTCTCTCATGGCTATCTTTTCCAGCTCTACACAAAGCAGTGTCTATGTTTTACCAAGTTGATTTTAACTGGGTCCTTAGGTCCTAATTCTATTTTCCTCTAAGTATTCATCAAGTTTTCTACAGGAGTGCTGTAAACAAAGAATTATGTCCAGGGCAATTGCCAGAAATAAGATATGTCAGGGGTCTATTACCCACTCAACTGGGAGCAGTCAATGGCTCAAGGCACTTCCTCTGAAGGAAAAGGGTAAAATAACTGAGGCCAAAGTCCATGATGTAGCTACAAGTCTTAATTAGGCTGTTGATTTAAGTGTGTTGTGCATTTTTTCATTGTCAAAATTCATTTGATTCCTTACTATGGCTAGAAGAATTCAGACATCTTAGCCTAGGTCATGACTTTGGCTTACACTGTGCAGGTCATGATTTAAAACCTTCTATATGAGCTGTGAAAGCAGGACTTCAAAATTCCTACTTTCGGAAGCACAATCTCTTCAACCCTTGCCCCACACCAGACATGCTCTATCCTTAGCCAGTACTGCAGCCACTAGCTCACTAATGTAAATAGGCAAATTTTCATTGGATGTGCCTTGGGGTGTGGAGGTGGCAAGTATAAGGCGCTGGGATTCAGAAGACTTGAGCTTTTGTGTTGACCCTAGAGCTATATGCTGCACTACGTTTTTTCAGTTTTCTCACCTGAAATCCCAAATAATAGATTTCCAAAATGTATTTCAGAGAACTTTTATTCCATGGAGATGTTAAAAGGGTTCCATTTTCAAATATATCTGCAGCAGGTTAAACTGGCAAAATTGTTCTCTTTACTACAGGAATTCTCAGAGCCAGTAATGTGCTTAATGAATCCACAAAAGGAGGTAGTGAAATGTGTTACATTACCCAGTTGTATCTGGTCACAGAGATCTCCCTCCCCAATGACCGTCCATTGAACAATACCCATCAATATCTTATCGACAGAAGGTTTTGCCTAAATATCCACTCTCTACTGTCCTACATTTGGACAATTCACATGCAGGCTGGTTCATGTAGACAACTCTGTTTATAGCTCCTGCTTTCCATGGCAATTTTCCATAGAATTGATTATATTGAGTTCTCAGAAAACCCTGACAAAATAGAGATCTTACTCCCTCCCATTTTTAAAATGATTAAACTGAGTTTCAGGGAGGTGCCTATAGTTAAAAAGTAGCCAAAGCATGAAGCCTTTAATTACATCATGCTCAACCAACCTCTAACTCATTTTGTTCTTGTCTTGGGATCTATCTTTGTTTCTGTTTGGTTAACGTCTAGTTTGTCTTTGTCATACTCCATCAAAGTGAAGAATGGCATTTGGCAAGTGCTGCCCATGGATTTTATGCTTAGAACATGAAAATGATAATTTTTAAAAAAATCACTACCTCCTCCCGACTGTATATCAGATGGTGGTATCTTGATGATAATAGGTTATACTCTGTCTTTAGGAAAAAGTAAACTATGGAAATTCTTACAAAACACAGATGAATATTACATTTAAGTTATAGTTTGTAGAGCTTACTAAATATAATCAACATTAATAAAAAATAAGCCACCTGGTAGTAGAATAGGCACATAGTGGTTAGGGAAGAACGCGATGGCCTATAGACCTCTAACAATGGCATGTAGCACTGTCATCAAACAGGAGTATACCCACTTGACAAACTGTTTAATCAGATAGGATGGAGCAACTTGGCTCATTTAGAGTATGTGTAGTAGTCAGAGGCAAATAGTTGGAGTCCAGCTGTTCATGTTTAAATCTCAAACTCTAACCCTTATTAGCAGGGTGACTTTGAACTAGTTATCTAGCCTCTCTGTTTTAGTGGTCTCATCTACAAAATGGGAGTAAGAGTAAGAGTAAGAATTCAGACATCTTACTTCTGTCATAGGTTGTTATGAGAATTTATTTATTTTTTTATATTACCAGCCCTCTCCCTGGCATCCCAACCTCCTTATCCTGATGTTCTATATTTTCTTTCTTCCATAGGATTTGAAAATTGAGACCATCTGTTTCCATATAGTTTACTATCAGAACTGAGATTGGAGATCTGAGTTATCAACATGACACAGGACATTTTTGTCCTGAAAGATAAGAATGTACTCTAATACAAATATCACTCTTTGCTTCAGTAGTGCAAACTGATCCATGCAGTTTACTTATCTGCACAATTAGCTCTCCTATCAGGCAACAGATTGTTCATACTTTGCAAACAGGAGTTTACTTTTCAAGACTCTATCAATCCTATTATATTCCAAAATCTGGCTGACTGTAATCGACTTCCCACCTTGAAAGATACATCTTAAGCTACTTGATCCTAGGCTACAACCATTGGAAGCACCCTTCACCAATGTGCTAGCCTTTTTTTTTTTTTTTTTTGGTACCATGTCTCATACGTAGTCAGTGTTCAAAAATGTTAAAAGAAATAAAAGCTTGCAAGCCTGGGCTCCAGTTCTAATGTTTAGGAAGCCCTCAGAACAAGGCTTCAAGGTCTTGCCCATCTGACAGACATCAAGGGGTTAAAACAGTGTGTTCTTGAATATTCTAGTTGTAGTTTTATTTTGTCCGAGGAAAAATAATGTTTCAAATCTCTTGTCTGATGTTCGGGTTTTTTCCTATGCTCTGCACCTGCCTCCTTTCTCCTAGGAAGGCTGAGAGGTGATTTAAGCCTTAAAAGGCAAGTACTTTTGTATATAAACAGAAGATTGTGCCTACAGAAAGCATACAGGTCTACACTGCAGGAAGGAAAATGCAATCAATCCCTAAAGCATCTGTATAGATGAGGATGAGAATGCAAAAGTTATAGCAAAGTCAGAACGTTGTTCATGATTCTCTGCATCTCTGGAAAATGATCATTGACAAGTTTGTGGGAGATCAAACCCAAAATTTGTGTAGATGCACTTACTTCTACAGGATGCTTTCCCTGGCTTCCTTTAGGTGTACCAGCCTCCTTTGTACTTGTGGTAGAGACTAACTAGTTGCTCAAAGTTTCAGTCTTCCTGTGCATACAAGACTACATTTCCCAGTGACCTGGCAGTTTTGTTTCATTCATGTGATTGAGTTCTGGCAAATTAGATAAGGGAAGAAGCAGAAGCCCTTTGAAGCCTGATCATAAAGCTTTCAACACAATTGTCCACATTCTTTTCCTCTTATGTTGAATCCTTGGTCATATACTAAGTGTGGCAGCATTGCAGGAGGAAAGGAACCTGGATCCATTAATCATTGCATGAAAAAAAAGTCACTATACTCTAGGAAGATCCTCTGGATCATTAGGCTGTTATGTGAGCTGGAAATAAACTTTCAGTCTGTTAAATCACTGAGATTATGGTGATTATTCTTGTAACAGAAACTAGACTTCATTAGCCCAAATAATACAAAATCCCATGTTGCACAACACTGACTGAGATCAATCTCAAAATTATTAAGATTATATGTGGCAATGTCGATACCACTCTACCAGTTCATTCTAGAAAATGTGGGGGAAAATACTTTATTGTTTGACTTTCTGTCTTGTGTAACAAGAGGGGGTAAAAACGCCAAGCCTAGTTCCTTTCAAATCACAAATACTCACTAACTACTCCATGTATTAATATAGCTGATTCTAGAGAGCAACTTAAATAAGACATAAACACAAAACAAACAGACATGACCCAGATTCTGAAATTATTTTCATTGTAAGACCTATCTTTTAAAATGTTGCTGGTAACAACCGAGTGGTTACGCCCCTGCCCTCTAAAGCCAGTTAGTTGCTCTTAGGGGCTTTAGTTAACATAATGTAATTAATCTTAAGCCTTATGTTTGACTGACAAGGACTTTTTGTTGATGTAGTGAAATAGCATCATGAGGAGAGCATTTATCCTTCAAACTCTGGTCCTTAATATTTTCCTATTTCATACCAATTTAAAATTTGATACAATTTATAAATCCTTCCCATCAAAATACATATACAAATGTAGTAACTAAAATTAACTCAGTTTTAGCGACCCTGTTTGATCCCTGTGGGGCACCAATGTGCCCTAAAAATATATATAGATTCTAGGTTAAAAGCTCCTGGAAAGGACTGGTGGCTGGTTGCTCCAAAGATGTGAGAGAGAGTATGGAACTGGGGAAATTGAAGAAGAGAGTTTATACCATCAAAAAGAATGCTAAGAATAGCTACCATTTGTTGAGTCCTGACTGGATGTTAGACATTGTGTTAAATGTTTTAAGAGATTTAATCTTTATAAAAGCTCTTGGTATTGTAATTATTATTGTACAAAGAAGGAATTGGGCAGAAGGAAGTCAAGAAACTTGCCCTAGATGGCATAATTAGTGAGTGGTGGAACTTGATTTCCAATTAAAGTCCATAGTCAATCCAATGGGATACAGGATTTCATAGAATCTAAGTCAGATTTTCGAATGCATTGTTCTAAAGGGTGGGGACCATTTAGAAGTCAATGCTTTCCATCCTCTAAGTAAGCACACTCAATTAGAAGTCAAGATTTTGTGTTTTAAGCAAATGACAACCAATCATTAATTAATTTAGAAATACCATACATATGGCAAAAATTATTAAAAAGAGACAACTAGATTCCAGGTTTGTATACGGCAACTACTTTATTATTTTCAAATGCAAACTCTTTGCATTTAGTTTGCTATTTTACAATTTTACAAACTAGGTATAAAAGACCATAAATAAATGACATAAGTTATGTGTACCTAAAGTTTCATGAAGGGAAGAAAAATACCTTGACAAATTAAAACAAAATAGAAAATCTATGTCTAACTCAAAAAATTGCTCAAATTTTGGAACATGTGTGAACCAAGCAATGTTCTGTTAATTCTTCAGTATGAACTAAATTATAATATGCCTTATACATTCTAATTTTAACCACAGTCCTTGCATATTCCAACATACTTAGAGTGATACAAAAAATAAATGCACTCTTCAGTGTGTATCAATGTTTGATGTTGTTTGGAGAATGTTAAATAAGTGAAAATATTGCTTTTAGAACTTTCCTTTACTGGTCAGAATTTAAGTGTCTTCAGACAAATATTGAGGCTATACGGGTGTATGGATTAATACACATATCCTTCACAGATTGAATACAAGAGGTCTCAGAACACACACACCAGCAGTGTAGTGAGCACAACCTTTCTTTAAAATAATAACTTTTTTAAACACACCAGAACACTTCATTCATAAGATTGCTAAAAATAAGTTGGGGCCAGTGGACACAAGGTGAAGCTACTTGATTTGGTGCAGGGGAGCAGCTCTGTGCTGCCTAGTAGACAATCTGTGTGTGAGTTAGCGTCAGAGCTCACTCGGCCAGGGCTTGCTCATGGGCTAGACACTGACCTTGAAGTTGGCCTCCTACCCTTAACTCTGGGAAAGATGATCTGCTCAGAGATTCAACCTCATTTCTTTACACATATTTTTCAGGCATCAATGCATAGGCACATCCCTTAAAAAATATATTAAGGTTCCCCCAAAAGGGGTGAATTAACTTTGTCACTCTGGCATAGAATACAATGCCACACACCCTGTCAGAATGTAATAAATATTTATTGATGATTTTCTCTACTTACTCAACAATAAACGGTTCAGAATCTTTTTTCCTCATTTTTCCCTGATTTGATGTTAAGCTTATATACATCGCCATGGTTTCTGCAACCATAGCTTAGAATAAGCAAGGCAGCCACTCAAGATAATGAAAAATGGCAGTATGTTGGCTGGAGTTTGGTATACATATCATATCAATACTGAATCTTCACACACTGGAGCTTCGATTCTAGAAGGCTGATGTTCTTTTGAGGGCAATAGGAGTTAACTGCATATTACTGTAGAACTTTCCATGTAATTTGGGAACCCGAAATTGCTTGAGGCCATTTCATCCCAACTATCTTAACCTCAAGAGTCACTGGCATGTATTTTTCTGTGATATTGGGAGACAAAGTATTAATCCAGAACACATTATCTCAACGCTGACACACATATCTACGTTCATCTTCAAAAGTATATGAATTGCATATATTTGTTCGCATTCAACAAGTTCATTTATGCAGGAAAACAAAGGCTACTTGTACTCCATTTGGGGTTACCAGACAAATTCCATCTCCTCCTCTCTCTCCATCAAGGAACTGGTGATTCGGATGAGTTCATCAGAATTTGTAATTTTGATGATGGGTTGTCACCTGAATGGATTTATAGTTTAAATTACTCCACCATTAAGGTGAAAATGCCTCTGTCCAAAGCTGTAGAATTCTTCTTAAGGTTAGTGTGGCAGCTACAAAACATACTTATAGAAACATGACATTTAACATGTCCGGGTTGTCTTTCCAAGAGAGTGGGCACGGTCTCCAGGCCCACTTTATCACTTGGCTCTTTATCTTGGAACTGGTGGAAAACCAGAACTTTCCAGGTGTAGCATTCCACAACAACATTCACAGGCAGTTCTAAGCATGAGGTTATACACACGCACACACACACACATACATACACACACACTCACACCTATGTACACACATCAAAAGAGATAGTCAGCTCATATTTAGTCTAGGAAAAAAATATATTTATATCACTGCAATGGCACACCCTGGGTAAAATGTTACTTCAGCAATGCATATCATAGGCAGCTCATAAGAACTGGCTTTGTTTTGTGTGGTGGCACCTGACATGGTGTCCATAATAAAACCTGTAGCCTTTGGTCACTTGCTGCCATACCAATGCAGTAGTGACGTACAGGAATGAAATATGGAAAATACATATAAATAAAACCACAAGAGTTTGGGAGCAAGGGCTCTGCAGAGCTGGTGCTGCGAGACAGTACATTCTTCAGTGCAACTGGAGAACAGATGCTGAATCTTAAATGTTTGCTGTTTCTTTCACTGGGAAAGGGGATTTGAAAAATCACACATTTATTCTTTTCAGGTATGAGTGTTGTTTCATCAGTGCCTTTGCCCCAGAACTGGTGTAACAGAAGCAGAAGGAACCCATTTAGACGGAACTGAGGAAGGCGTGTTCTGTTTTCTTCCATGGGCTTTGTAATCAACAGGAAGGGCTGTGAGGCCAAGATAGCAGAATCTATTCCCTGTAGAGAAAAGAACAAGACTTTAGACAAAACGTCAACCAATATTGCCAGCCAGTTGTCAACCATTATTGTGAGGAAGAGTATAGGTTCATAGACGTTTGGTAGGGCTCAGTACAAGTAGTTCAGGAGGGAGATCGTGAACGCTTACTTTCCTCCTCTGAAAAACAATTACAACAACAAAAAATAATGTTTAACAGCTAATTACAACAACTCTGCCATAGGTACTATTCTTATCTCCATTATATAGATGAGGAAATGGAAGTACCGAGAGAGGTTAAAGTAACCTGCCCAATGCCACATACTTTGTAGTGGGAAAACTGGGATTAGAGCACACACAGCACCCATTGACAGTCATGCTTAAACCATGATGTTGGCACAGCCTGTCTTTGAAATGAAAATTATGACTTGTTTCAGTTCACAATCCACCAAAAGTAAAAAATAATGATTGAAAAAAATGTAAGCTAAGAAATAGAATGCATTGGTTGTATTTCTTAAAATGAAAGTAAGTTCTGATAAACGGTATTATCTAACTTAGAGAAAGAAGGCCTCATACAAGGCACGTAAATGGGTGGCTGAGAGAGAATCTGGGACCAGGAGCACAGGGAGAGATGTGCTGTGCCAGTGATGAGGTCTTCTGGGCTCAAGCCTCCTTTCACATACCAAGATTCATCAGCTGCAGGCTAGAATTCCAGACATCAATCTAGAATCCAACCAGGTTGGCACAAAGCAATGGAATCATCGTAGCTCTGCATGGCCCTCTTACTTGTCAAATAATCAACTCAAATCAAAAGAAGCAATTTTTTTCTTCCATGTGTGACACCTGATCAAATTCGCTTCTTGAACTGCATCTCCCACCACAGTGGCCTCAAGTGTAAGGCAGGGATTAAGACCAAAATACACCTTTACAGACAATCTTGCTTATTTTATCAAACCACTTATTTGTTTGTATTGTACATTGTATTGTATGCTTATCATGTAGGAAAGAATAAACAAAATTTATTTTTTTCAAGGTCAATAACCATATTTCAAATTGTATAAAATAGTCTATTTGGCAAGATAGAACTAAAGTCTTCCCATAAATTATTCAGAGATAAATTATTTATGTAATTGAAAATTGTAAGTGTGGGTTAGGGTATAACTTTTTTTTTTTTTTTTTTTTTGAGTTGGAGTCTCACTGGAGTGCAGTGACCGCTTCCGGCCACCGCAGCCTCGACCTGCTGGGCTCCGCGATCCTTCTGCCTCAGCCTTCCAAGTAGCTGGAACTACAGGCACGCGCTACCACGCCCAGCTAATTTTTTGATTTATTGTAGAGATGAGGTTTCGCTTGCCCAGGCGGGTCTCGAACCTGCGGGCTCAGGCAATCCACTCACCTCAGCCTCCCAAAGGCGCAGGATTACAGGCTGAGCCACCGAGCCCGGCTGGGTATAACTTTTTATATCTTCAAGAAGCCTCTTGTCAGCACTAAGGCTTTTCATTTTGACAATTATGAAAAAATGAAAGAAAAGTGGTCAGATCTATATTTCCAATTGTTTTCTCTCAGGAAATCAGTAAGTCCATCTAATGTATTTTTTGAAACCTGAATGCGCAGGGCAGGTATTTATGTGAAGGACAAGAAGAACATGAAACGATTTTCAAACTCTGGAGTACAGGCAAGAAAACATGGATACACAAACTTGTTGATGGTGAGGTTCTTTTGCTACTAGAATTTCCATTCTTAGAGGAGAGAGGTTTCATAAACACATGTCCCCTTTCAATCTGCCAACCCTGTCTTTACTTAATGCCTACATATCAGTATATATTATATAAATACATTTGTAATATTGAGCAGGCAATTTGGAGACTTAGTGTGTATGTGAAAATGATCAGATGTTTAAAGTGAAAAATGTGGGAATGTGAAGGCTTATATATAGTTAATGCCAGAATAAGAGTTGAGAAAAATAAGCCTTCTCTTGTCCTTTGAATTCAGGCAACTCCTTTATCATGGGGAATTTCTAAAACAGAGACCAGACAAGCATGTGGTCTATGTGGGGTTACGAGTTAAAGAGAATTTGTTGTGACTAAATAAAGCATTGTTTCTTTGAGTCAGTCATGAAGACACCAAAATATCTTTATCATCCAGTTATTTTCACTGCAATGAAGTTTTACTTGTGTGTATCATTGTCTTTCCAATAATAAAATAACAATTTCATAAATGTCAAGGCTATATAATGCATGTTTATTCTGCCAGGAGTAATTAGGTAAGTCTACCACCTTTTGCATAGATATGCATTACTCCCAAACTCTCATAAATCTTTTGAAAGTGAAGAAGCTTCATCTGTATGGCCCCCTACCACTGAACTTCATTTCACCCCACTCTGGCATGTTGTAATAAAACATTTGGGATCACAAGTGAAAGACAGATGAAAAATACTTGGACAACATTGGAGGAAGAAGTGCACCTTTCTTCTGTGGAGCTCACTGTATTTTACATAAGACTATTTCATACGCACTTGTAACAACACCATGTATTAGGAAAGGTGTTATTATTAAGGTATCATTATCTCTAATTTACAGGTGGAGGAACTGACTTATAAAGAAAAGTAGAGTGAACTTCCCAGTGTCAACATTTCGATTGGCTTTAGAATCCATAGCTGTCCGGATGCCAGAGTCTGGCTCTCCGCCCTGGGAAACAATGCAATAGTTCCATTGTTCTCAGATTTCTCTTCTAAAACTTCTTGGAGGCAGTGGAGATAGTTAACACTTTTACTGCTGCTGAATATTATTTTTAGATACTTGGAAAGTCCTTTTTGGCCTTTCCATTGGCCTTGACTCTAACATATGAGTATGTTAAAATTGTTAAGATTTCATAAGGTGACCTTTGAATGAGATAAGATTTCATATGATACCTTTCTTTCAATCTTTACCTGATTATTTCATTTCAGACATGCTTACTGAGGAGTCACAAAACGACACTAACATAGCACATAATGTTAACTGGTTAGGATAGTTTAGAATTGACATACTCTCTTTTGAAATGTTCTGCTTTGGATATATATTCACTGTTTAGAAAAATGCATTAAGTCTTAAGTTGTTGACTTTAAGAAAGCAAAACTTTTAATTATTCAGTATATGCAAGATAACATTCTGTTTTTATTTAAAATATAATGCCCTAATTCTATCTGGACTATGGTGACTGAAAACAAAATATTTGCTAAAGAAAAATAAATACATATCTTTTAAAGCAAGTGAAAAAAATCCACACACACCCCCCTACATCTTGTCAACTTTTAACATGAATAGTCAGAAGCCCTAGACTTCAGCACAAGTGGTGATAAAACAAAAATTGTTGGAGTTGTTTTAAAAATAAATTTCACATTCCTTCTGAACAGAAAAGCTTTTACAACTAATGTTGCAAAAAAGGTTTTTACTAAACTGTCATGATTTGACAGCATCAAATTTAACATTCCTTGCTCTATAAGAAATAGCTTTCAGGATAAACCCAAGGGGGGGGAAAGGTCATTAAAATCAACTAAGCTCTTGTTTAAAAGTGATAAAAAATGAAATAACTAAGACAAAAAAAAAGTTAAAACTTTGAACTTTTTTGTTAAAACAGTCCAAAGTCAGGCCGTTGGCTATTAGGAATGAACAAAATCATTTAATTCACCTGTGTAAAGAAGAAAATTCTAAGATATAAAATAAATTGAAAGCACTGAAAATTGATAGACTTATGGATGAATAGTGTGTTTTGAATAAGTTATTCTCTAATAATGACAAGGTGAATTCCACGTCTCACTATTGACATCTTGGTAAATCCTCTTTGGCTGATCCTGTTTGGTACAGATGTTACTGGAGCAGGACAGAAAATGAGGCTGATATAAAAGATTCTCCAGGACTTCTTAACTGAAGTAATCTCTCCAAAGGATGGGACAGATGTTCCAACCCGGTTAGAGAGGAAAGCTCCTGAGTTACAGTCTGGTACCCAGGACATAATCAATATGTGTGGCATGAATGGACAGCACCAAGGGACAAACCCTTTGTGAGGGAAAGCACAGCCAGTAGGGGTCTAGGCCCATCCCTCCAAACCTGACCTCATTTAGTTCATATTTCACGTCATCCTGGAAGACCAGAAGGGAAGTCATACTGTTTTTGGTCTCCTTTCTCACCGTCAAAAAAAGAACTGAAATCCTGAAAAACGCCAAAACTACTGAGAGATATGAAAAAATACTTTCTAGTCACAGCATTTCAAATGAGATCAAGTTTAAAAAACAAACGTTTCATTGGAGAAAGATTTGATGCTGGTTCTTTTGACTCACCTTGCAGATTTGGGGTTGCTTCTTTAAAAAAAGAAAGTGTGAAAGTTCCCTGTTCAAGATTGTCACAGCCCACTGTCCATAAGGTAGTTACAATAAGTTTGTAGAGTCCCAAAATACGACTTTGTATGGCACAGCCTCAGGCCCAAAGAAACAGAAACCTCATTTTGTCCAGTTAGGGGTTATGGGGCTTGGGTTTTTAATTTTTTTTTTTAAATCCACTTTCCATTTCTTTCCAGCCCCCACATCATAGGAATCCACTAGGCGGCCTGAGCACAGAAGAGGCAACACTGATGAGCCAGGTGGTTTCAACTAGGTTATTTTCCATGGTATGAACCAAGCCCTACAAGCCACAACTGAGTCCTTCAAAAATGCTCCTGGGCATGGTCATCATTCCAGTGAAAAAGAGATGACTGTAATTTATGCCACAAACAAAATACTACGATTGTAATTCCAAATGGAGAGAGGATCAGGGATGTCTCAGAGAAGCTCAGTGTCTGGCAGCAAATACAGCATCAAAACTTGGAGGCAGTGTTCTATTTCTATAGGTACATGTATTTTACAGACTGGTAATGAACAGAAGTACTTCTGAGAAATAATTTGTTCCAGGTCTCATTCAAATGACCGGCTGTCATTTCTGTAAACCCCGCAGTTTCAGCAATCTGTACACCAAGCAATGCTGCAGATATTTTTTTTTTCCTTTAAATTCAGAGGGCGAAGACGAAGTAAAAAAAGTGCAGTTCTTCAATTAAAGTGCATGGATGAGGTAAACTAATTTCAAGAGTTTTGAGTTTATTCAGTACTAGCTCAGACAGGAACCATTCTGCCGTGCATCTGCTGCATTTGGGTTCTCATCGCCTGAACACTGCTCAAAATCTTATTCTGGTGCGTGATGGCTGTGATGCCAATTCTTGCCAGGTCACTGTATGCAGGGAGAGAAAAGAGAGAGGAAAAAGTCATGAAAGCTGAGCATCTCCTTTCCTGGGTTTCATGCAGACACACATTTGAATCAGCCACAATTAATACAGCACAACAAGGCAGGTGTATTAAAATGTTTAATTAAGCAATTTAATGCAACAATGTAGGTGCTTTATAGAGGCTGGATAAAATTATACTCAATCAAAATGAGAGGCATTCCAGTTTTCTTTCTTTTTTTAAAAAAAAATGAGTAGGATGAGTATGCAGCTCAAAGCAAAAAATAAAAATATAAAAGGAAAATACTATTAAATCTAGATTTACCCTTTCGTGTTACATCGCTGAGTACTTACTCCTGGTTCACGTGCACCACAGCTTCTAGTGTGGTATAACCAGCAGCTGTGAAGTTATCCTTATACCGGTCCATTTTAATGGCCTGGAGCCAATCGCCCACTGATACCACGGCAGAGAATTCAGGGGAGCTTGGATCCAACAAGGCAGTGTTAGGTCTAGAAATGGAACAACAAAGTGTAAGTAGGCAGGGTCTATTGGTGAGGATGGAAGGCTCAGAAGTCAGATTGCCTAAAACAGGCAAGGAGAATGGAAAAGCAAGGAAAAGGTTTTAAATGGAATAACCTATGTTAAATTGTAACATATGATATTTTGCACTTAATTTCACAAGGTTGGTAAAGCATGTGTCAATCACCATGTTTTTCTTAATTCTATTTTCCGCACTTGTTTTATGTGGCCCTCTTAGTGCATGAATGCTCATAGCAGGTCTTTTAACACTGCAGTCTGGGGTGAAGATCCGGGGAGCTCTTGTGGCTAAAACCTGTTCAGTCTTTGCAGAAAGAGTCCAGTCCCTTCCAGCACTGAATATTACAGACTTTCTTTCGGCAACTATGGAAACCTTAGTGAAGTATGAGTAAGGAAAACTGAGAGCTTGCAAACTGCCAGATTGGATGGGAGCACAGAAAACAGCCAGAATTTAAGTCCAGCATGCTTCCAGCCAGGTCTGCAGGCCGGCTCGGGGCATTCAAACAAACCTGGGACAGCAGGGAGTTAATCCCCTCTTTAATCAACCCATGCCTGACCAGCACGAGTGCCAAGGCTGGCAGAAAGAATGGCCACTTTGATCACTGTTTGGATTGTGGAATGTGCTTCTCGTGTTCCCTTGCTGGGGCTCCCCAATAATGATTTTAACAAATTCAAAGCGCTTCTTACTAACTTATTTATTAGTTTACTCGTTTCTCAGGCCAGGTGTTTTATATTAGGTCACTGTCAAGAGCAACTGCAGGCAGGAATTTTGCCATTTCTGATAGTGATACATAATAAATCACTTATTTATGGAAAGTATTTATTAAGAGAATTATAGTCATCTACATCATCACACTACTTAATAATCATAGGGTAGACCTTCACAGGAGTATTTTATGCCACCTTCACTATAATTACTTGTAGAGCAACACTGCTACTTGTTAAGTTGTATTTTCTTAAACTTCATTTTTCCCTAAAAAATTCCAGAATGTGATTGATCGTAATATTTTCATTCTGAGACTGTTTAAGTACAAACATTAAAGTCAGAATTACATAATTACTATTAAATTTTCAACCAAAAAATTATTTTTTTTGTAAAAACAAAATGAAGTTGACATAATGCCCTAATTAATCTTCTACATAGCAGAATTAATCCAGTTCCATTTAAACATTTTTATTTTTACCTAAATTAATTTGATATGATTACTTTTTTGTATCAATATTTTAACAAACACTTGTTTTATCAGTCAGTTTTATGTTCAAATAATACCTTGCCTTTGCAACTTTTTTTGTGTCCATTATTTCAAGTAAGTTCAATTTTCTGAGTAAAATTCTACAGATGTTTACAGCAAGAATAATCGAGATTTAATTCTCCCAATTTTGAGTCAATAACAATTGTTACCACATAGAGTTTTGGACATTAATCAAGTGTGGAATCATTAGCAATAATTTGGTTTTTTGTTTGTTTTTTTAAGAGTAAATATCAGATTTATTGAGTTTGCTGCAAGGAAGCAGTGGGCAGAAAAAGATAGCTGTCCACCAGCAATAATCTATTATTAGACAAAACCCAGTAGTTTGCATTTACTTCTAACTTTAAGCCAAAAGCATTAATAGAATAAGATGTAGTCTCAGGGTGTCTGCCAAGGTCAAAATGACCTTACAATGAAAATGTCCTCCCTCAATATCAATTAAATCTCAGGGTCATTCTCTAGCTTTTTCTGGAAGCCTTTGTTCTCTAGGTGGAACATCATGACATTTGCCTAATTTTGTGCTGAATCGCATACCACGTTCTACTGCATCCCATTATCAGCAAGCCATAATAAGCATCATAAGAACCATCCCTGAGAGACATTTAGAAGTGAAAATAGTGGATCCAATACGTTGATTTGCTCTGTACTTTTGTGCAAAGCAGAAATCAGGTAGTATTAGTGGCTGAACAGCTTATGCTAGCAGAACAGGCACCAAATACCAAAGAACTGGCCTTAGGACCCCCAGACAAAATACATAGGCTTTGGCACTGGAAATCTAAAAGGTGGAGGAGGCTTACCTTGGAATCAAAGAAGCCAGCTAGACCTCGAAAGAAGGCTTTATGTCATCTATTTCAGCCCCACAGAGAATAGAAGAACGAAAAAAGCCCCAAAATATTAGGAGATTTTTATTTTCAATTCACACTGTTGCCAAGTGGCAGAGATAAGAAATGAATTCAGCCCTTTTCAATGTTATTTCAAAACAGCATGACCATCAAGCTTTTCGTATAGTGGTCAATGATAGTGTTTTGCAAGCCCAGAGAATACAGGGTATCTCTACTGTCTCCTCCACAATTCTCTCTTTCATGTCATTATAAGTGGTGTATACCTTCTCTTCTAGGATCTTTGGGCTAAATCTTCAGGAGAAGGCTGGAGGAGAACACCATAGAGCCTGCAAAGACTAGCAGGGGTTGGCTATTGTGTGGGGGAGAAATGGCCTTCTATTTTTAACTCAGGGTCATGATCAAAGAGAAGCCTGTGAGAAGCTCAAACTTGGAGATGAGTGGGTGTCTCACCTCTTGCAGGCACGAGTCAACTTAAAATTGCAATGCCTAAAGAGCTGTCCTCTAATCTTTATTTCTTACTTTTCCAGTGTTGTTCCTGTTCCTTTTCAAAATATGTCATCTGCTGATCTGAATGTCTTCTAAAAGTACATTTCATCCCATTTCCTAACTTTTCAGGTCTGGCATCATAAAGCACTAGTTATTTCTTTGCTGTTGTTATTTTTTAAAAACACTTTTTCCCTCTTACTATTGTTTGAGGTCTGGCAGGGATTAAGCTCTTCAAAATAGTGAACAGAACTACCTTAATCCACTAATTGAGAAAGAAGCCATCTAGGTTTCAGAGAGCTGTAGAGCGGCCTCTGATGAAAAGGTAGAAATTAAAACGAGTCACCACTTGCCTGCCACCTCTAACGTGTTCTTTCGTACATCACTATCAAGTAAGCATGGCTGACCTGGAGCTTTCCGTTCCTGTCCTCTTCAGGCTGTTGGGGTTGCGGATGAGTTTGTCCAACATGTTGACAATCTGCCCAAATTTAGGCCTGTCGCTTCTCTCCTTCTGCCAGCAGTCTAGCATCAGCTGGTGGAGTGCAATGGGGCAGTCCATTGGAGGGGGTAGCCGGTAGCCTTCCTCAATGGCTTTAATCACCTACGGAAGACAACAGGATGGTACGTTAAGCTGCCAAGCAAGCTGCTGTTTGAGGTTCACCCTCTTGACTGGCATGGTTCTTATATATGAAGCTGCCAGCAAGCTTGAGCCTGGGAATGGCTCCAACTCCTTCACAGAAGCCAAAGCTGGACCTGAGTATCGCTGGCAACAGGAGAGAGAAGCCAGCTGTTGCTATGAGATGTTCTCAAATGGTAAGAAGTGCTGATCTAAAACTCTAAAGGGAAGATGCATCAACGTTCCAAAATGGTAAGAGCCCAATCAGATCAGAGCTCTGGTGATAGGCCTTAGAGATCATATGGTTCTGCCATGCCCCCACCTCATCCCCCCCTTCTGCTATTTGACATCAGCACACCTAAATACTCTTAGTAAAAGAGACTCTGACCTAGTGTTAAAGACCTAGTGCTCTGCTGGGAAGTAATTAATAGTTGTCTCCACAATGGAGTTTTCTTTGCATCATTTTAAGCCTCTGTCCTCTTGCACAGACAGTTAGTGGATCAACACTAGAGCCCACCTCTAGATGCACAGTCAGTCACCTTTTCTTTTGGAAGACTACCCTCAGACACTAATTATGTATCTCTTTCTTGGTCTCAGTTGGCTGTCAATTGATGCTGTTAAAGGTGTAAGTAGATTAAAAACAAAAGTATTAGCAAAAACACCAAAACAACAACAACAAATTAAAAAATCCTATTTTTAGGGCATTTACATTAAAAGGGACTCTTATACATCTAAAAAAGAAAATCATAATGGTAGATGATAATTGTCTTATTGCCCAAGACTATCCAGAGTGGTCTCTTTGCCTAATAACACTCGTAACTAAATCATTCAACAGTCTTTCTGCTCATCTAATTTTCTACCCTGCTGTCATAGGCATTACATTATTTTCTTAGTGGCTTTTCTCTAAGCCCCCTCCCCTTTTTTGGGATGTAGATTGCTGTAATGTAATATGGTATAACATGCCAAATTTAAAGTGGGAAATTTCTTCATGGTTTCTTGGCCACTCATAAACTTTGTATATGAGTATCCTTTGAGATTCTGGAGGTGATTTTGCTTGCTTGGGGGTTTCAAAAGGTTTTATTTGTTTCAAATCACTCCATTTGATTTTTTTTTCCCCTTTCTACCAAAATGATGACTGCTAGACAAAACAACCAGTGATTGCAGCCATCACCACACTGGACTCACCCTGCAATGGGTCCACTGACTGCTTAGAAATTGGCCTTTGGCCGAGCTTGGTGGCTCAGCCTGTAATCCCAGCACTTTGGGAGGCTGAGGCGAGTGGATTGCCTGAGCCTGCAGGTTCGAGACCAGCCCGGGCAACTTGGCAAGACATCATCTCTACAATAAATAAAAAATTAGCTGGGCGTGGTAGCATGCGCCTGTAGTTCTGACCACTTGGAAGGCTGAGGCAGAAGGATTACCCGAGTCCAGCAGGTCGGTGGTGGGGTGGCTGTGTGTGTGTCACTGAAAACTTCAGCCTGGGCGACAGAGTGAGAATCTAACTCAAAAAAAAAAAAAAAAAAAAAAGAGAGAAAAGAAATTGGCCCTCAAGAGAAAATAGTCAATTCAGTTGGGTCTAGAGTCAGTGGATTAGTATGACTGGTCTTTTTAACAAGCACACAACTTCAGTTTAATACATCATTTTGTGATTTATCAAGCCCTCTGATCCTTTCTCTCCCATGTATTTTGCCAACACCTTGTTGTGTCAGTATTACCTCCCGCTCCTTGTAAAGTAGACTTCTCTATGCTGTCTTACAGAGCCTTATTCTATTTATTTCAGGCCATTACACCAGGTCAGTTGAATCCCTGGCTTTCTTTTATCTTTCCAGGTGCATGATGTTGACTCCAGACTTGATGAAAACATTTTATATTGAATTGATGAGAATGGAAGCAACATTGGGCTGATGCCAGGATAACACAATTTGTTATAATCCCCTAGACTGATTAATACTCTTTCATAAGCTTCCTATCTACTGCCAGCTTGGGAGATGGCTCATGGGTTAAAAAAGCATATTTTCTCAGTTTACTGCTGAATATTTCGGGGGGTCAGAGGACACAAACAAACAAACAAATAAAAATCTGCTAAATTTGACATATTTTCAGCAGTTACTTTAACTCTATTTACCATATGCCAAATGAATTCTCATGAAAGTAATTCTCCAGATACATTTCCTATTGATTCCTATTCTACACAAAATCCAACACAGAGACAGACAATAGATCAATATTATTTGTGAGCAAAAAATGGTCTTTTGTGGATAAAGCCGGACAACTGAATGTTTAAAACAACAAAATTGTTTCAACATATACAGAAACTGTCAAAATTGCAGGACTGAAAATATTTAGGTTGGAAAAAACGATACTCTGCTTTTATGAATATTTGGCCATGACGCTTAACAAACATAAAGGAAAGCTTAAATATCAAATAGTTATAACAAATAAGTAAATACATTTACTACTTGTTCATTTAGGTTGTTTGTCTTTGTCCCTCTGAGAATTTCTAACCTAAAAATCCAAATTTTGCCACAAGAAGCTACTTAAAGGTGTCTGCATAGCATAATCACATTAAACAATAGACTACACAGACCACATTCATCTCTATGGTCTTTTTCTAGCCTGTAATTATCTATCACTTATGCTAGCTGTTGTCTGTCTTCCCACCTGCCATGACTCTTCCTTTATAATTTACAGAAAATACAGTGTTAATACTACCATTCCTCTTAATCTGGTTGTTCAGCATACACAATTCTTTTTGCCCCAGTAGACATGGAATGTATTACTTTCCCTAATGTTTTGAATCTTTTATTGATAAGACAACCTGCATCCTATTTCTTGTGCACCCAGTTCTTCCTTTAATTATCAAGTCTCTGCAACTTCCTGTTGTTTTATGAGGACAAGGAAAATGGATAGGTGGCATTCTACATTAGAGATAATTAAAAAATAGTAATTTCCAAAATACAATTCTAATTGATAAATGAATACCATGAATTTGTAAACACTTTGATAATATTCTATCTCATACATTAAAAAGTTAGGAAAGTTCAAAAATTTAGATGGCCATTTAATTTGGATATGATTTCCAGAACTAACTAAAATTTTTCCAAAGTTAGCTAAAACATGTTCTAGGAAGACCCTTGATCAACATCTTTTTGTTTTGCTTTGTTTTTCTTTCTTACTGGAGATGTTTGTAATTAAATTCTATTACTCTGGAATCTTATTAGTGTCATTATTGAATGCTTTTCTGAAATTGCAGGCATCATGGATACTCCTTTACAAAGTAGTCCAGATGGTACATTTAAAGGGATGTGCATAATTTACAAAGGGTCACTTAGTGAAGCTTTATTTTAGAGTCTCAAGGGCCAAGCTCTAATTACAACTGTGCCAGCTTTAAAATAGTCACTAGTTTTCTTTCAAACCTTTCATGCCAACTTGATCACATGTGAAATTTATTTTTCATAATCATTGCATTTTCTTAAATTTCAAAGTTTAATTTTGTTTCAGTATGGTTTTGAAAAATCACCAAGTAAAAATACTATCTCATATTGTTTGTTTGCCTATCTACCCATCTATCTATCTATTCCCATACTGTACCATGTAGGCAATCAAATTTTGGTCCTTGAAATCGATGGTTATTGGTGACTATAATGTTGAACTATATTGCTAGATATATTTGTATGAAAAAGTTTGAGTTTAATGTATCATTTCAAACCCAATGTTCGCTCTGTCACATAGTAATGCTGTACTTCCTGAATCTCAATGCAAAGACATATATTTCAGAATATAGAGACTTACGTCTTGATTGGACATATCCCAATAGGGTCTCTCTCCATACGACATCACTTCCCACATAACGATTCCATAGCTCCATACATCACTTGCTGATGTGAATTTACGATAGGCAATTGCTTCTGGCGCAGTCCACCGGATGGGAATCTTGCCACCCTGTGAACATTTGAGCCATAAGTTATTCCCTAAGTACATCATGATGTGCCACTGTAGATTCTGAATGTAGTTACTGTTTGCCAGACAGGACAACAGCATTCCTGAGATAGCTCTCAAAACTTGTTCATTTTAACTAAATTCTTCCAGGTTGAGACAGTTCTCCTCATGTTTTCTTTAGTTACAGGAAGCAAATAAGTAATCTAACTATTTTTTAAGGTCTATCTAGTGTCTGAGCTCTGCTTAAGGCAATATTGTAGAAGAGAGGGTATCTCAAGTTTTATCAAATATATATATGATCCATGCTACATCAGTGAATATGTAGCTGACATTTATTTTGATTTCTTGTTGGATTCTCTCACCTAACATCACAAAGGAAGGCAGTGCTTAACAGTGCTTCAGACTCATGAATTAAAGAATTTAAATATGAAAATTTCTATCCATCGCACCATCTACCTTCTCTTATACAGCATGAAGAACATGCCCAATATAACTAAAAGATAATATGCTAAAAGACCCTTAAAGCCAAATGATATCAGATATTAGAGCTATTACTGACTTAAAAGAAATAAGAGCAGGATTTTAGTTGTTATTTAATTAAAAAAGAAAACACTTGCAAAAATGGTAAAGCAACTGAATATTGCCCAGGAAAAGTTTAACATATAATTTTTTTTCTATTTTTGGCCTCAAATGTCTCTTGTTAATTTATGCTTATGTGTAAGGGGTTTTTAATCGAGTTTCAAATTTCCTAATGTTCCAACTGGGGAAATTAATTCAGTTCAAATTCAGACACAAGCTATTCCAACGGTCATTATTTAAAAGTTTTCTTTGTTTCATTAGTTAGGGCTACTAAACGGGGCAATAAATTGTACTGGAAATTGCTTTGATACATTGCAGTATACTGTGAAAACCCAGAATATTACATTCACCCTTGTTACACAGAGAAGAACACTTGTGCAGCCTTCCACCCTGCTTAAATATTTGGCTAAGGCTTTATCTATGTAAATGTATCATTCTAGAAGCCTTTTTAAACTTTTTCTCCAACTACCAGGAAAAAAATGAAAGATCTTCAGCATTCACAAAGATGTATTCTTTACTAAATGAATGGACTTGAAATTCGAAAGAGAATATGTATAAGAAACAAAACTGGAGCCAAAGAAATACAATATTATCCCCCAAATTTCAGCCAGCCAACCAAGAAAAAACAAAAAAGCAATGCTTGGGATTGCAGATGCAAAATGGTGAGTATTAAAGGGGAGGGGGTGGGGGAAATGGTTGGTAACTGTTCGCTTTGTGTTGATTTTAACAGTGTCAGTCTTAATGGCCAATAACTGTTTTATGAGTCTGTGTTTATTCCATTAGTGTTTTATATTCAGATAGTCAAGCTAAGATAGCATAGCCATTAACTGTAGACTGAACACTCTTAACTGTGCCCTAATCCCTGCTTATCTACCAGCAGTAAAATGAAGGCCATTAGATACTAGAACATCCTGCATAGCATAAATGTTTTACAAATCCTGTATGTACATTCTGAGATTTGGTAGCCAACTACTAGAAATGTCACTTTGTCTTGTTTAGAGTAAAACATTTTTTAAAGAATAGAAAAAAAGCCAAACAGAAAATCTAAAACAGGAAGGGAGGAAGAAAAGCATGCAGGCAGGTAAGTATAGCGTAAAAAATACATAACACGCAAAGTTACCTTCTGATTTTCTCAGTAACGGATCATCTCTTGAGTAAATTTACCCTTGACACTTGATAATGAACTTAACATTCATTAGTGCTTTTTCCAAAAATTTGTATAGAGGGGAAGATAATTCCTGTTGCTTCTAGTTTGTGGCTTTGAAATGTGATCACACACCTGAAGTCAGCTTCAAGTTCCCTCTTTTCTTGGAAATATGATTTAAAAATGGATGCAGGAATATCAAGAGACTTAAAAGGATAAGGAAACTTAAAAAATACAAAATCACCAAGGGATTCAACATCAGAGTGAGGTCAGAGGAACGGTTTCATTTTGTTTGTGCAGCATTCACAAATCTTCCTTACCCTGGTAGTATAAGCTGCTTCCGGGTCATCCTCAAGCACTCGGGACATGCCAAAATCAGACACTTTGCAGACCAAGTTGCTATTTACCAGGATGTTCCGTGCAGCCAGATCGCGATGTACATAGCTCATATCAGATAAATACTTCATCCCAGACCCAATACCACGAAGCATGCCCACCAACTGAATGACTGTAAATCTGCCATCATTTTTCTGCACAGAAAAGGTGTGAGGAACAATCCCATTAGCACTAAGCCAAATTAATTATCACCAAGCATATATTACTTAGATCTTTTTTGATATCTGTATCCGATATGCAGTGAAACGCAACATTATTTCTGGGCCTTTCTGACCAAAGTCACTAATTTACTAGTAGAGTGTACCCTAGGAGTTGGGTTTGCTTCCTGTGATAGATGGAAATTATCCAACTGTAATGAATCTATGGCTCAAACAGCTCCATGATACAAGAATAAATCAAATACTATCCTCCTTGAACATGGATTATTTAATAGCCTTAAAAATCACATCACTCTCTATTTCTCCTCTTCTTCTTTTGTGCCATATCATAAAAGTCCATGAATACAATCAAACAGAAAGAACACAAGGAATCTGTTAGAGTTTTCTAAATGCTAACATTCTTGGATTTAATATTAAGTAGTCACATACCCTGAGGAATGCATCCAAGGAGCCATTCTCCATGTACTCAGTTATGATCATTACTGGTTTACCTAGAGTTTTCAGAAAGAAAAACACAAACCCTTGATGAGCACTGCAGTTAATGAGATAAAAATGGGCTGTGCACAATTTTACTGCCAAGACACCTGTCTTGTGTGATCTAATTTAATTAAAACAAGCCAAGCTTATGCCTCAGCTGTGGGGAGCTAGGAATGAAATATTAAAAGGACAAGTAGGTTTAAATTCCATCTGGATGGTTAACCCTTTGGGTGGCTTGTTGACAAGGTCTTTAACTAAAGTGGCCTCTGGTATCCAGGGAGCATAAGAATGGATAATTGCTCTCTCAAGCAAAAGGGTAAATGATAAATGGAAAGACTTGTTTAAATGCAAAAAAACCTTAGGATAATTAATTAATTTTGTTCCCAAAAGAGCCACTTGTGAGATGCTAAAGGAGTCAATGGGCAGAGGAACTCCTTTCTTTATTTAGAGAAACCCAAGTTTCAGGGAGTAGTTATATTGACTTTCAATACTCAGACCCATCTTAAAACCCAAGCATGCACAATATAAACTTCTCCCTTTGTCTTGCAGGATCAGAGGCTGTAGTCTTATTCTTCCTCTTTCTTATCTATGCATAAACTTATTCTGTTTGCTTCCTTGATCATCTCAAGAGAAAACTACCACAGAAAACGTTCAGAAAATTATTTTATCTGAGACAGTAATTTAGATTTAGTAGAGAATTCTTACTCCCCACCTACCTTTTTTTAAGCACAGAAATACAAATGATCTTAAGATCTGAGAGGAGCGGGATGGAAACATTTTCACTACTTCATTCTCTTTCTGAGGACCTTAGGACGTAGAAGTCACAATTTAGTTTCTTGATCATGAGCAATGAACTCAAGGTCTGAAATTCCATCTTTAAAGGGTATTGTTTGGGGGTAGAAGGTAGCAATTCCAAATTTTGTTTTTACTAAGGCAACAGTAAAAGGGTAATAAAGAGTCCATAAAAAATTCCCTTGGAAGAAAATAAAATGTCAGTCTGACACATCAAAAAAATTCATATTTTTATTGCTACACTTGATGATTGTTTGGACTTAGACATTCAGTCAGGGGAAATGGGCTGAGATATTTCACTGCTAAAAAGCACCCATAATTATGCTAAACCAATACATTTTCCACCCAGAGATACTGTCAGTTATAATTTCTAGAGTGGGGAATGTGAAAAATGTCTTCACTTTAGAGGCAAAAATTTTGAGGAGCACACATTTTTAATTTCAACGAAGTCCAAAGTATCAGTTTGTGTCTTGATTGTGTTTTTGATGTCTTGTCTACAAAATCTTTCAGAGGTAGACATCTGGATTAGATAACACTACCATGGACATTTTCTTTTCTTTTCTTTTTTGTAAGTGAGAAAGCAGTGTTTATTGAGAGGACAGAAAAGCTCCCACAGTGTGGGGGGAGGGGACCCGAGGGGGTTGCCCAACATTTTATTTTCAAGTGAGGAATGAAGGCTGCAGACCAAAAGATAGATACAATCACTTCCAGTCTTCCCCTTTGCTGGAGGTGGGTGATCATTGGGCATCTTTCCATCCTTTATCAATATAAATAGGAAGCGCTTCATTTTCAGATTAGTTTGCCCTCTACATCTATGACCACACTCTTCTACTTTTTTCTGGTTTTTTTTTTTTGGTTTTTTTTGGGGACAAGGTCTCACTCTGTTGTCCAGGCTGGAGAGCAGCAGTATGATCACAGCTCACTGCAGCCTTGAGCTACTGGGCTCAAGGAATCCTCCTAATTCAGCCTCCTGAGTAGCTGAGGTTATAGAGGCTTGAGTCACTGAGACCAGCTTGTGACCACAGTCTTCTGAGTGAACATGCATCTAAATGAGTTTTAACTTTGTCAACTAATGAGAAAGGGCAGACTCTCCTGGAAGTGCTTTAACACCTATTTCCATTTCACCAGATCCCTGTGGAGCTGTGGAGAAGACCGTAGAAGACCCAAAAGAGAAGAGGTAGTGGGGAGAATTTATGGTCCTCCTGTCAATTTAAAAAGTTACTCAAGTAACTGCTGGTAATGAATTCATACTCTTGCATTCTACCCTTTCACCCTCACACCTCTCTAGTCTGACTCTTGGCACAGCACCATCTTCACAATTTTTCTACATTTTTTTTCCTGTATTAAAAGTATCTATTTGCCAGAATCTTCATGAGCTCTATAAGAGAAATAAAAATGAATGTCTCCATAAGCAGAGGGGCTTAATAAATGGGCCTGGGCCTGGGCTGGACTGATGGATGGAGGGGTCGCCTTCCCTGCAACAGGCAGAGATGCGGCGGGGAGGGGATAACTCCTCTGGTGAAAAATTTAAATCATTTTAATTCAGTGACAACTGCATTATGCAAATGAATCCAGTCGTTTATAACAGTTACAGCTGTAATAGCTACGGGTTTTAGAGGCGCAGTGGGACTTTAATACAAAGATCTCCTGTTTCTTCTCTCTTCTGCAGAGGTGCCATGAAAATCACTGTCTGTGGCAGGAAAAACACCCTAAGCTGAACAGAGCCTCCTTTTCAGAAAAAGGACCTGCAAAAGTATTTAAATGGAATGTTATCTTTTAATTAAAGTAGTGAAGAGCTTCGGGCAACCCTGAAGGCCACAGGCAACAGAAAAATATCCTGTCTGTAAAACTAATCTTAAAAAGCAAATAGAGCTATTCTATGCTAATTAGTCTTCATCTTAGGCAGAAAATTATACATCCTTGGCACCAAGCTTCCTTTTTGAAAGTTTCTAAAGATGGAGAAAGATGTACTTCTTAAGACATACTAGCACCAGTTAACATTTTGGTGTTGTCTTTTAATTTGCTATTATGCTAACCACTCTAAATATTCTATTTCATTCCAAAATAACTTTATAAGGCAAATGTCATTTTTTAAATCTCCATTTTACAGATGAGAAAACTGAAGGAGAAAGACTGAGCAACTAGTCAAGGTCACATGCTTTACAGCAGTAGAGTAGGCAAGCATGTCTTTTGTCACTAGGCCAGTGATTCTCAAAGTGTGATCCCTAAACTTGCAGCACTGGCTCCACCTGTGATGAGCTCATTAGAAATGCAAAGTCATGGGTTCCACCACACCTGCTGGATCAAACCTCTGAGGATGAAGCCCAGGAAACTGTTCTAATAAGCTTGTCAGAATATCCTTACATTTATGTTTAAGGATCTCTGAGTTAGTGTATACTTTCCCTCACTTTTTTTTTTCTTGAGTTGGGGTGTCACTCAGACTGGAGTAATAGTGGTGCAATCAGGGCTCACTGTAGCCTCCAACTCCTGGGCTCAGATCATCCTTTCACTTCAGCCTCCTGAGTAGCTGGGACTACAGGTGCGTGCCACCATACCCAGCTAATTTTTAAATTTTTTTTTAGAGACAAGGTCTCAAAATGTTGCCTAGGCTGGTCTCAAACTCCTGGGTTCAAGGAATCCTCCTGCCTTGGCCTCTCAAAGTGTTGGGATTACAGGTACGAGCCACCACACCTGACTTCTCACTTTTTAGTAACCTTCTCATTTCCTCCTCCTAAAGATTTTGTACCTCGTGTCCTACTGCTACTCTGTCCAGACCTATAGTTTCCGTTTTCCTTTTTAATCTCCACTCCCCACACCACTTCACCCACTGGAGCAGCCATATTCTGACCACTCTGCACACAGTGACTGAACATGCTTGTCACAGGCACCTTGAATCAAGTAAGAGAAGCCTTGGAAGGAGACATAGCCCCAGGCTTTCAATATCTTGACTTGTAGTAACTGTAGTAAGTATTAGGGCTCCTGGAAAAAAGCCACCTTCAATAGTGACTGCTTCAGCTGCACTGTCCATGTGGCACTTTACAAGTTGGTCTTAGCCAGCCTTACAGATGTATGCAGGGTTTGCTTCGCAAAATGCATCTGCTGAGCTGTGTCGTATTTTAACTGAAGCGTGGTTCACAGGCTCAGCGAATGCTAATGGACTGAAAAAGGAAAGTTCAACCAGGTGTTACTGTAAATAGGTGCTGAACTGCAACAGTCATAAATCAGGCAGCGCAGACAAGCAAATACCCCAATATAATAAAGATTCCCAAGATTCACTCTCTGCATCTGGAACTGAAGCTTCCAGCACAAGGTGTGGCCAGGTTTTGTTGTGCTTTATAGGAAAAGTACTTAAATTTTATTTTGCTTGCCATCTGCTTGTGACTACCCTGTGACAATCAGTTTAGCCTAGCAAAGATTTGAAAGATGGCACGGCATACCAAAAATCTGCAATATTAATTTCCCTAAAATCTCACACAAGCTGCCTTAGAGAGGGTATCAGGCGAAACCATAGACCCATTTAGAGCTGACTACAAGATTAATGACTTGTCCTGCACTGATTTCCTCCTATTAGCAATCAGCGGGTCTGCTCCATCTGTCATTTCCCTGGAAAGAAAATGTGTGTTTAATTTCCCAGTAACTTCTAACTTGGCTTTGTAAAGGGAGTGATCCACGTACATTTAGTGACGACGCCTTCCAAATGAATGATGTTTGGATGATCAAACTGTCCCATGATGCTGGCCTCACTCAGAAAGTCTCTCCTCTGTTTGTCTGTGTAACCAGCTTTCAGGGTCTTGATGGCCACACAGATCTCTCTCTTGCCAGGCACTTTGAGACGCCCACTGCATACCTCGCCAAATTCACCTTCAGGAGAGAAAAAGAATCTGCGATGGACCAAAACACATTCCAGATGAAAGAGTAACCGCTAACATTCCTTGAGTGCTTTTTTGATGCCAGGCACTGGGCCAGTGCCTAACATAGATTATTTCACTTAATCCTCCCTCAACCTTGAGGAAAATGCCATTATTACATAGCTCCATTTTTATCAGAGAAAACTAAGGCTTAGTGAAGAAACCTACCCAAAACCTCGTATCATGGTAAGAAGCAGAGTGAACATTCTGAATGCAATCTACCTGACTTCAGAGAGCACATGCTTATTTATTAATTTTTTCCTAAGACTAAAATAAAAAACCAGAGTTCTTTAAAGCACACCACATTTTATACTTTAAATAAGGAAATTCCACGTACACAGATATTTACATGTATACATATTCATGTATACACTCATATACACATATACATTTATATAATCCACATATGTATATTTACCATTCACCGAGAAAATAGACTTATTGGCAGACAGACACTCAGACACTTACCAACTCCTATAACTTTTTCAATCTTAATGCAGGATGCATCGATTTCTTTGGCAAATTCTCGAACTGCTTGGTTGGGATCTTCATATGTAAAGGGATCCACGTAAGTTCTAACACCTAAGCAATAAATGTGATAGGTTGACTGAACACTTCTCAGGAACCAATTACAAACATAAGTAGTCTGGGTCTAAAACCACTTAACACAGGAAAAGTTGGGTTAGCTGTGTGGTTTTGACATCCGAAAATGGTTACATTCTTGCTCTGGTTTTCATTAGAGGATAAACAAAGAATTGTTAGTTACTTAAGAGGCGGCAGCTCTACTGACTTCCTGGTATGTCTTCACACTTCAAGGACTAGATTTTTAAAACAACCCATTCCATGGAGGATGAGAAAGTTTCTATAAAGGAATTTGAAATGTGTTCGATAAATACTATTGTCCCGAGTAGTCACTCGGAGTTCCTTTCTTTGTACTAAGTCTTATCCCCAACTTTCAGCTATCCTCCCCAAGAGAGGATAAATAGAAACTTTTTTATTTCACCTAGCCCTGTCTACATGATGCCACATTTTGCCAAATATCTGACCAATGAAATGTGACCAATAATTAAATTAACAAATTTAGATTACATTTAGGCTAATTTAGACAAGAAGGATAATATCAGCTAGTTTATTTGAGAATATAGACTTTATTGGACACCCAACTTTTATGCTGTTTTGGAAAGAAGGTGTTATAAGAAAAGATATCCAAGTTCTCCTGGAAGCTTCAGCTGGAGATCACCGTTGGAGCCTAATTGAGAAAGATTTGGACACCAGGAAGCACGATTCATCCATACCTCCAAACCAAATTTAGAATGCGAGTCCGGAGGCAGCCCGGTGACAGACATTTGGGCCAAAAGACAAAAGTCAGTATGAGAGTTTTCTCTTGGCATCCACCCCTCTCCCCGCTGGAGATTCTCAAGCATTGGGGTGTGGAGAGTATGGAGGAGGCCAACTGGCCCCCTCCATTTGATGTTCCAAGCCTGTCGGTCTTGTCCTCATCTTAGCATCCACGGTTGGGAATAATCTACTTAAATCGGCATTTTTTTTGTTACCTCTTTTTTAAAATGTTATTTTTGTCTTTAAATATATATCGCATGCAAAAATTTAAAAATATGGTTTTACAGAGGAAACAAGATAAACAAATAGAAAGTTGTCAGACACTCTATATTCCTCATCACTTTATATACTCTAGCTCACGGTCATTCTTTTTACTCCCAGTCTTTCTTCCTTCTACCTCCCTGAGCTAATATGTGAGCGACTAGCCACATGTGGCTATTCACATGGAAATAAATTAATATTAAATTAAAAGTCATTTTCTCATTCACTTTAGCTGCATTTCAAGTATTCCAAAGCATGTGACTAGCTAACAATGTCATCATCTAAGAAATTTCTACTGGATAGCACTACTGGATAGTTATCAACCACTGTCCATTTAAATATCTTCTACTTGCTTAAATCATTCTAGAGCTGCTTCTTTGAATTTATTCTTTAACCCCATTGGAACAACAAAATAAGTAGCATCCACTAAAACATTACTGATAGTCAAGAATTCTATTTCACATATAGCCATTCTTTGGGATATAGCAATTACTGTTCAATTGCTTAGACTTTGTCTCCCCCCAGATTTGTAGCTTATAAGAAAAAAAAAAGTCACCCATTAAATCTTGCCACCCAGCTACAAAAATGAGCCAGCTAGACTAGTACTTTTTTGGAGTAGATAATAAAATAGGAAAAAGGAAAGAATCTAAAGAAAATTCTCCATCCCACCTCCCCATCTTTAATCTCATGGTCCCAAATCACCTATTTCAGTTTGATATCTTTGAAGTACATTATTTGGATAAAAAATACATAATATTGATAGCCCCATGAATATTATTTAGACATTTCTAAACCAGAAGACATAAGACATACTCTAAAAATAAAACCATTCTTTATTTACTTTTTTATACCTTGATTCAAATGTTTCTCTTCATCTGCTTCTTGTTTGGCTTTACTGTATTTACTCCGTCTATTAAAAAAAAATTTTAAGAGAAAAATCACTTTTCCACAACACAAAAGCTATAACACAAGCCACAAGATAAATTATTTTTTGCTATTATAATGTAAGTTGGGCAGATATACTATGCACATTTCATAGATGAGAAAACTAAGACTCAGGAGAGGTGAAACAACAAGGTAAATAGCTTCTTATCTGGGTAATGAATCATGGTTTCAAGCTCAAGCAGTCAGCGACTCTTCACCACAATTTTAAATTGAGGTGTCTTACAATAAAGAAAGCCAATATTTTATAATACAAATCAAATTCCCAGAGGAAATTTATCTTCTTGAAGATAAGTTTATTGGCTATTCTTTTCATACACACATATATGTGCATGTGTGTGTGTATACATATATATTCCAAATTAAAATAAGTTTCCATGTGTAATTCTGCATATATCAAATGGCAGTAATATTCCATATGTGATAGGTAACAGCAAATCCTGTTGCTATAATCATGATAGCCACTACCACAGAAACTCTATTATATTACAGGAAGTAGTACTTCTGTGGTTATTGGTTTCAGCTGCTGCATACATATTCCTAAATTATTAATAAAATTTAAAAAAGTAAATGTTTGCTTTGTACTGAATTACGTTCCTTAATTTGTAAAAAATGAGCAAGAGTAAAAATGAGAAGTTTTCATTTGCTTTGCCTAGTTCTTTTTCAATAAAATGGCATACGGTCCCAAAGTTGGCACTCTGTTCCTATGTCCTACTGGAGTGAGAATTGGCTTTGTTATAAAGCTTTGGAAATTAGACATCTTAAGAGTATATAAATCTTGAAGCAGGAGTATATATATATCACTTATATGAACTGGAAAATAAACCCAAGCCTTGGGAACCAAAAATGTTGAATATATATATACATCTCTAATTGGGAGAACATTATCACTTACAGGCATTAGAAAATAAAATTGTCCGGGCTTGGTGGCTCAGCCTGTAATCCTAGCACTTTGGGAGGCCGAGACAAGTGGATTGCCTGAGCCTGCAAGTTCGAGACCAGCCCGGGCAACTTGGCGAGCCGTCCTCTCTATAATAAACCAAAAAATTAGCCAGGCATGGTAGCGCACACCTGTAGTTCCACCTACTTGGAAGTTTGAAGTGGAAGGATCGCCTGATCCCAGTGGGTTGACGCTGGGGTGGCCGTGAGCGTGCCACGGCACTCCAGCCTGGGCAACAGAGTGAGATTCCAACTCAAAAAATAAACAAATAAATAAATAAAATAAACTCAATTACAGCTGTCTAACGCTTGGAAAGTGAAGCCCAAATTAGTGAATAAAATGTATGCATTATGTTTCTGTCAAAAATGAAAAATTTACATTGGAATTTATAGTTATCTTGTACTTTTTTAGAGCTTCAAAGACAAGGTAAGTCAAGACTCTTACAGAAGAAGAGGCTCTGAGATGAGAAAAGTCTCCCCCAAGGCCACAGCGTATTGGCAGTGTGGTCCTGTCAGAATCTGATTCCCTGAGCTTCTAAACTCTAAACAGGTAGGAAGACAGATGATCATATGAAAGAGAAAATAACCAAGAAATCTACAGGAGCCAGGCAGTGCAACCAGAGAGGCAGCCCAGCCGCGGTCACGTGTTCAAAGCCTCCCTCCCACATTCCTCTCCTGATTGTCAGCAATGCAGGAACCAGCTCCGCAATCAGAACCTCAGAGCCTACAGATGTGTCTCCCTGTGGCTAATTCCCTTGCAGATAATAATACCTTGCACTTTTACACTGCATTTAACTTTTCAAAGTTTCTCTCATCACATATATTATCTCCTCTCCTGTTTGCAAAGCAGGAACCAAGTGAGCAAAACAGAGACGAGGCTACTACAGTTAACCATGAAGTGTGATATTTCAGTCCCAAAACATAGCTTGCATTTTCCTTTGCATTTAACTTTTCAAAGGCCTTCAAAAGGTCTATTACTTAATTGCCTCTTCATGACAACCCTAGGAAAGCAATTAGGCAGACAAACACATGCTCAGTTTCGTTGTACAGATAAGGACATGGAGCTGGTTGACGGGGGAGAGCAAGAGAATCACCCACGTGCCCTCTTAGCAAGTACAGGATGTATGAGCCCCAATCTGCACAGTGTCTCACACAGTGGAGATCAGTTACACAAGGATACCCAATGAAAATTAATTAAAAGTAATATTACATTTTGTAACAGTAAATCCACTTAGAAATTCAACTGCATCATCAAAAAAAAAAAAGAAAGAAACAAGTTTAAATACTCTCCTACCAAGAGTCCAGGGAATGTTGAAACAAACAATGTTCTATAAAAGACAGAGTCCCCTCCAATCTTCTCCCCTCAGTCCCCCTCCTTTCTTCTCTTTTAGAGGAAATATAAGAGTGTTAGGTCAGGGACTACTAAAATAACATTTTATGTCAGGAAAATGCCATTGCTGGGTCCCAAGGGTGTTATAGGGTCCTGCCAGCCTGAAGGCTTGTGTCTTATCAGAGCTCCTAAAAGCATTATCTAAAATTACAAGTATATCTTTTAAACCACTTAAGATCTCGAATACTGATTTGAATTTCTTTCCTTTAAAGGGGGAAACATGCACAGAACAAGATAGCTTTGGTACCAACTTTATATTGTCTGGAGTTCATCAAAAATCTGGCAAATAACCTAGAAACAAGTGGCCTGAAGCTGCCTGGCAGGGTGATTATCTGTTTTATATCAAGCACATTCATTAAATATGTGCAAAGCCAGAGGAAATACAAAATGACAGGGGTCATTAATTATAAGGTTGACATGCTCATCTCTTCCTCAGACTTCTAAACATAGAAGGAGGAATAATGAGCAGTGAAGGTGTGTTTTTAAAGATGCGTCTTTACTTGAAGTGCTAGTTGGAGGAGAGGACCCTACAAGAGTCCAGGGAATGCTGAAACAAACATGCACACACACAAGAAATACTGTTCACAAACTAATTATAGCCTTTTTGCTTTTTAATAATGCCTTGAAAACAACAACAAAATGCCTGTGTCCTGCTCTACCTTTGTCACCTGATGACCTTTATTCCTTGGCTAATGGGACAACGTGGCTAGTTATTGTCCCATGAAAGAAAGCCCACTGATGGTCACTATTGGGTCAGAGGAAACAACACAGCTTGAATAAGTGCTGAGTCTAAATTGACATCTGAGGCAGATCACCCGAAGGGCAGAAAAAAACCTTTGTTGAAGATTTTCTCATTAGGGAGATATGGACAAGCTGACTGAAAAGAGGAAGGAATGGAGTGTTTTCTCAGTGAGTGCTCCAGAAAGAAACATGAAACTTTTCAATGGCAGAAGTTATAGAAAAGGGCCGACACTGCAGGTGAAACTTTGAAAGAGTGTGAGCTGAGGCCTTCCCATAGTCCAGAGGACACAGTAATACGGGTATTAGCCTACATTGTTGTTGAACAGCATGAGTCCTTCCAGCCAATGTGCCGTTCCTGGCACCTTGACTACTGGATAAAACAAACAAAATACAAGAGGAGGAGCGAGGCAGGGGTGCAGCATAAACCCTGCTTTTATTAAAATACTAACTTCCCTGGTCAAGTGGACAGACTTGATTGATGTGGTTCACTGTTCCAAAACTAATTAGTAAAAGGTAATTTATTCAACTAAAGTGCATATTAAAGAAGATAATAAAGCAATATAATAACTAGCATGGCTCCGGGTGGAACCTTTCCAGCAGTGAATGGCATCACCCATGAAGGTTCATAGAAGCCATCATTCTTTTTTCTCTTCCTTAAGCTGTCATTGTTCTTGCACCAAATGATGTCTAAATGTTCTTCATGAGCAACTGTTGAAATGGTTGGAATTGAACCGTATGATTGCTCGCAAGTTGTTTAGAAATGTTCCCGAGGTACCATCTGCCCCCTAACTGTGAATTCACATGACTTCATCAGAGCCAATTTAGGTTAACATTTAAGTGTATTCATTCTTATGTGATCATAATATTCCAGGGAAGAAAATTAGGGGATCAGGGAAGATAGATACAGACTGAACAATCACTGTTTTAACATTATGTGAACACAGCTCCAAGGTGGATAAATCTTAGCTTTCAATAAGAAGCCAAACTAACTTTCAAACTCCGACTTTGTGTTGTTTATTAGACTTGCACATTAATTCACAGATTACAAATCTTATCAATATTATTATTAGGCTCTTGAAATTTTGGTTTGATAGAAATGCCAATGTCAGGTTTTTATGTTGGTCATTTTTTTCAGTTAAGATATTAAAATAATATATCTCTATGCCAGTATTAGAAGTTAGGAGAGCTAAACACCTGTTCTGATCAGGCAACTAACTGCAACTAACTAGTTGTTTGATCTTGATTTGTCTAGCCTCTTCAGACTCCTGTCTGTCTGTCTGTCTCTCTCTCTATATATATATATACACACATATACACGTACACACAGACTCTCCCCCAAAATGAAATTATCTTTTGGAGGGCAGGCCCCTTCTCCCACTAAGTAAGAGTTCTAGGAACTCATTGGTCTCAAGGTACCAGCTAGCATTATTGCAAGAGGCTGCGCTCAGTTTCAGTGAATTTTTTTTGGAGATTCTTTCAACGTGTTTGCCCATTTCATGATGGATGATTTATGACCGCATCTGCTTACACCCCACTGAGTGTTCAACAGTTTTTTACCAAAATTGGTATGATCCTCATGCCCCACTCTCCCTATTCACCCGATCTCACCCTGAGAGACATTTTTTTCTGTTTCCTCAATGAAAAAAAGTCCGCAAAGGGAAACATTTTGCCATTGTAAAAGAAGTGAAACAAAAACCAACAGAAGCACTAAAAGGATGAAAATTAACGAGTTAAAATACTGAACAGTGGAAAAAGTATCTGATGTGTGTATTGCATCAGAGAGTACTTTGAAGGTAACTGAGGTTTAAATATGTAAGAATAAATACACATTCTTAAATTTAAAAATTCTGGTGGGGGGGGTGGTCTACCCTCACATATATAGGGATCTCAGTGAAAGAAAATAGTCATAATCACTTCATTTATTTCTTAAAGTCAATTCACTTAATTTTCTTTATGCAGGTAAAAGGAGATGGCCTTAAAATCCTAACATAACTGGAAACTCAGTATCACCAGCAATCATTAGAAGGTCAACACAAAAGCAGCATATGCTTGGTTATCAGTTAATACTTTCCCTAATCACTATGTTGTCTTTTAAGAAATAGGTACTGCCGGGCTCGGTGGCTCAGCCTGTAATCCCGCGCCTTGGGAGGCTGAGGTGAGTGGATTGCTTGAGCCCACGGGTTTGAGACCCGCCTGAGCAGGCGAAACCTCATCTCTACAATAAATCAAAAAAAAAATTAGCCGGGCGTGGTAGCGCACGCCTGTAGTTCCAGCTACTCAGAAGGCTGAGGTGGAAGGATCACCGGAGCCCAGCAGGTGGAGGCTGCGGTGGCCGGAAGTGGCCACTGCACTCCAGTCTGGGCGACAGGGTGAGACGCCAACTCAAAAAAAAAAAAAAAAAAAAGTACTGTTCTTGTATTCTAGTCCTTTCTTAAAATTGTTTCTCATATATAAATAGTAAAATACTACTTTGGAAAAACCACATTAGCCTAAAACAATCTGAATTTACATTAGTTTGAGAGGTTACTTGATGAAATCACTCCATAGGAGAGGATATCAATTATTAGTCCTGGAGGTTATGAACTTACAACTGCGTTTTATGATGTCTTGTTTACAGTCCCTTTAAATATCACTTTAAAAAGCAATAAAGAAAGTGGCTAGGCTGTAGAGATAACAAATATATAAACAGGGACATGGAGAAATGGTGCCTTGCTGCTGAGAGAATGTGCACATGTGATTTGGCATAAAATTTCTAGGGAGAGTATCACACGGGTACAAGAAGTGTTGCTCCTTAAGACAACCTAATAGCAAACAATAACGTGCTTTGGAAAGCTGATAGAATCCTGAAATTATAACCTGAGTGATGAGGAAGACACAAATCAAAGATGCATATAGAAAATATAAATTAATTTCTTTAGCATAATGTAGGTAGTAAAAACAATATATAAAATAATTATATATAATATATAACTAAATCAATGTACCTTATATAATATTTTATCTTAGGCATATAAATAAAGTTTATAAACATAGTAGTTTGATTCTTTCACTGACATCTCTAAATGCTGATACATTTAAGTTGGCCCAAAGATAAAAAGTGGACCTTCTCATTGAAAGAAACTGGAGATTATTCTGGTTTGCCTTAGGCTCAGACTTCTCAGTATAAACGGAATATGTAAAATAAAATAAATGAAACAATTGCTACCAAAAAAAAAGATATCTAACAAGATAGCAACTGTGAGCCTGAGGCCATCTCTTCTTTCTTAAATGACAAATTAGCACCAAACAAATTTTCTCTTTGATGTCATCAGAAGGAATGAAAGTTTCTTCACTGCATGAGTCCCTGTTCATTTACTTAAAATATCTCAAATGTTATCAACAGTATGGGAGTCATTCAGTTCAAGGGGACCACTATAAGGGCTCTGTCGCTAGCATCCTTTCTGGCATCAACTTCTGTGGCTCAAGGAAGCAAGAAGCAGCCCTATCAGCAAAAGACATGTCTCAGATTTTACAGGCTAAGGTGTTTAATCTGCTGCTTTCTCATACTGCTGGTTGAAGTATGGCAAGACTATTTTGGGGGTAGCATTAGCTACCTTTCCTTTTTACTCTCACAAAAAGCCTGGGCCAGGCTTTTATCCACACTACCTGTCTCCTCTCTGTTCACCTGTTCTTGTCCCATTTAAACATTTATAGTCCAAGATAACAGGAAAGACAACCTGCGTGAGGAGAAGAATTGGCTGAGTGTGCATCAGCCACAGCAAGCCTGTCAGCTACCTGGCTCCAGGCGGCCTTTCCTGTGACAGCTTTATGGCCGACACTAAAGAAGAATCAATATGAGGGCAAGGGGTTGACATTTCATTTTCTAAAAAGTGATCCATTGAGGACCAATCACCAAGCACTGTTTATCAGCCTTGGGAAGTGACTTTTTTTTTTAATTGGGGAGAAGGGACAGGAATCATCACCGGGTAACTCGACAGGCTCAATTCTCTAAGGTAGGGACTCATAATTGGAAATCCGATGACTCCAGCTATCAATCCTGCTTTATATAATAAAGTGATCAATAAATGCAGAGAGGAAATTAAGTCATCAAGCTTGAGGATGTTATTTTCTATAGTCGCAGCTTTTAATAAACTTGACTCCCTGCATTACATTTTCATGTTTTTTCTTTCTTTTCATCAAAGTCAATGTTTTAAGCAGAACATATAAAACAAACTTAAAATGAAGCAATTTATTTCTAATTACTTTGGTCTGACTGCTTTATTTAGGGTCACTTAAAACAAAAGCTAAGGTAAGTCTAAAGGAAAGCTGAGCTACAACTAGAGAATGTTTCCAACCAACGGCAGAGATGGTCAAGACTCAAGGTAAGACACACTTTCTGCAAAGAACTATTCTAAGCATTCCATGGGGCTGCACTTCAAATATTTTTAGAGGTGGAGGTAATTAATTTTTTTTTTTTTCTGTTTTCAAACTTTTAAACACCTTTATTTTCTGGTAACAAAGATAGATTATTTCTATATACTGTAAAAATATCAGACATAGAAATATGTAAAAATGAAATTAAAAAGTCCATGTAATTTCTGAACACTCCCCCAGCTACTCCCTGCTTCCTATTATCAGATGGTCATATACTTGTGTACACATTTCCCCACGTGTTCATATGCATGGTATGTATACAACACAAAATTAAATGGCAATGGACAAGAAAGAAGGCCATCTTGAATGGCTTCCAAATATCAAATGCCAGGAAAAGAAAGAACACTGGGTATTCAAATTCTTTTCAGACCAAATTGAAGTTTTCAAAGGCTGAGGATACATTGCTATTTAGGGTACAGTGGGCATGTCATTACCTATATGTATATTTTTGTATGTGTGTGTTATAGATGAGTATTTATGGTGGATGTCCCATTTTCCAAACATATCTATTTACAGATTTTTCACTAAAAGAAATGAAAACAATGACATACAGATGCCCACATAGACAGAATATGCCACTCTATATTTTATTATTATTAAAGTGAATATAATTGGTTACTACATACGAGGACATTTTGAAAAGGGAAGGTGAGGGTGTTATATTAAGAAATACATATACCAACTAGGACCATCCAGACAGACTAGATTATATGGGGGAGGGGACTCAAAAAACCCTGAAATTTCTTTATAAAAAATGGTGCATTTATTCTTACATGTTTAAACTTCAGTCACCTTCAAAGTACTCTCCATTTGATGTAATACTCCTATCAAGATACTTTTTCCACTGCTCAAAACAGTTTTTGAACTTGTAAATTTTGATGCCTTTTAGTGCTTCTGTTGTTTTTTGTTTCACCTCTTCCACGTCGGCAAACATTTCCCTTTGAGGACTTTTTTATTGGGGAAACACACAACAAGTCACTGGGGGTGAGATTAAGTGAATACTGAGGGCGGGGCACAGAGGTCATACCGTTTTTGATTAAAAACTGCTGAGCACTCAATGCAGTGCAGGCAAGTGCGTTGTCAAGGTAGAAGAACCAGTCACCTGTTTGCCACAACTTGGGATGTTTCTCCCCCAAATCAGGACACAGCCTTCTCAAAACTTTCAAATAAAAACTTTGGTTGACTGTTTGATCTGGAGGAACAAATTCCGAATGTACTACAAGGGGCGCATCCTCCAAAAAGATAATTCCAGTTTTGGGGGGGTCCCCCTTGTATGATCATTCCCTTAGTTATAATGTACATCAGAGGGAAGTAAGAGCATAGTGGCTTGTCCAGGCCAGTGGAAAATAGCAAAAGGCATTGTTGTGACATTGGTAAGATCATCAGTAGGCAGAGAGGAACAGTACAAAGGATACTGGCCGGAGAGCCAGGCACAGCTACCGTAGTAGTTCAACCCACCACTATGGCAATATTCTGAGCCTAGACAAGCATTACATCTTTCCTAGCACCACTTTCCTCTTCCTTAACACGGCAAACTTTATATTGAAAAGGATCATTTTGACACCTCCAGGTTCTGCCTTTCATGAAAAACCTCACCCTGTGAAACAGTTGATGGTATACAGGTATGAAGGTCACCAAAGAGGCAGCATCTCACTCATAACAGATAAAAAAAGGCCTGGCTATGGGCACATTTTGATGATGATTCCTCTGAAGTCCCTTGGCAGTGCAAACAAGTAAATGGAGGCAACATCAGTAAGAAAAACGGGTTCAATAGAACAAATTGCCAAGGCACTGCTATCTCTCCCTCTTTTAGACGATTCTTTTAAGCATCAAGTCAGATTGCAAGCGTTCAGTGTTCTCCTGCTGCTGTAGATCATTCCTAAGAGCAATGTCATGCTCACAGTGTGCTCATTGAATATTCTCTGGAAATGTTGATGGTCTTTTGAGGGCAGACTGAGTGTATAGTACCCATTTTTTTGCTTTGGTGACCATTATTGTTAACCAATATCATGTTGGAGCACCTACTGTATTTTGCCTATCAAAGTTCTCCTGCCAATAACTCTTTGAGGCAGATAATGATTATCACTGTTTTATAAAATAGAAACAAAGACTCCAAGAGGTTACGTAATAAGAACAGTTGGCAAGGGGCAGAGCTTAAACTTTGTTATAGCCATTCTTGCCTTTGTCAGTGAGTCCAGGCTAAAGAGGATAAATATGATACTGGGCAGCTTAGATATCTAGAAGTCTCCCATTGGATTGCTTCTCAGTTTGGTTTCCTAGAATTAGCTGGGTCCTTCCAGAACTCTCAGTAGTGAGGACTGCCACCAGACTACAGCCAGCAACTTCCATAGGGATGTGGAAGATCAAAGCAACAAGAAGGAAGCTTGGGAGGCAAACACCATGTTTATGGTGCTAATCCAAACCTTAGCTTTGTGAGGAGGAGACAAAAACCTCCCTCACAAAACCTGGGACAGCAGGGGGCTGTGCAGCAAGCAGCTTCAGTGCTTACCTCCGACTGATGACAAAGGCTGCAATGAGAATGACCACTAGCACCACACTGCCTGAGACGGAGACCAGAAGGACGGTGGAGTTGGCCCCATCTCCAATGATCCGGGAAGGCACTGGGAATGACAATTACACAAAGGTCACCTTTGGAAATGTTACAAGAGGTAGAACTTCTGAATGGGTCACAGTTTTCAATGTTCTGAAGCCATTTGGAATGCTCACAGCCTCAGCCTTGTTGGCTTTTCATTACGTATTCATGCAATGGCATTTTCTAAGACAGCCTTAAAGAGACAAAGACTTTTTTTTTATAATTGTACGAAGAATTTCAAACAGAAAACTCATTAAATTCTATGCAAAACATAAGTCATTGTTTTTTATTCTTTTCCTTTCTATCACCATCCTCGCTCTTACATAATGATCAAATGTATTTCTCAGTGAGAAATGCACTTGGAAATTTCGGAAAGGATAGCAGATTTGAATGTACTGCCTTCCCCATAGCTGTCAAAAACCTGCCTATTTTTGTTCAGCTCAAAAGTCACTTTTTCCTTGTAGCCTTCCTTAATAATTTCAAAGGACGGAATCCCCCTCAGATTTACTTCTACTTTCACTTCTGCTTTTTTTCTCCATTCTTATTTTATTTAATAATTTGTGGACAAAATGATTTTCTAGAACTGATGTCAACAATTCTGTCTTTATCAAGTAGGCTCAGTTGTGGTTTGTTAATTAAGGAGGTGGCAACATTGTGTGCAAACTCTTTGTTCATGGGTAGGCCTCTCTGTAAGCATTTTTAATTTAATTAACCAGTTGATCCGACTCACAATGCTGAAAGATTTGCTATCTTTGTTCAAAGGACTTTAAAAAACTGATCTGACTTGATTTAAACAGATTCCTAGAAATAAGTAAGAAAAGAAAAATTGTTGGTCCCTTTTTAAAATCTTCTCAGGAAGAAAATCCCCTATCTTAATGTAGGATAGCTATGCAATACTCAATTAGTCAGTTTAGTAATCCCATTTTTCATGGTTAATAGAAGGTTCAAAACAAGAGAAAATAAGCAACAATTTTCATTCATATGAAAAGACAGCTCAGATACTGTAATGAAAAACGTTATTTAAATAGCATGAAGTTTTCTAAGTTACAAACACTGGCTATCTTATTTCAAGCAACATTTATTGCAGAAAAATTTTTGCCTAACCAAAAATTATGTGCAGCTCCTTGGATTTCACCCTAATGGGATTCACCCGGTAGTATAAAAAGAGCCTCAGACTACTTGAGTCTGGGTGGTCCCTTGTTACCTGTGTTGGTTGTGACCTCCAAGGGCTCGCTGAAGTCTCCATAGCCAGCTGCTGTCCTGGCTCTCACGTGGAAAACATAGGAAGTCAGAGGGTTCAGGCCTTTGATATCCGTGTTCCTGGCAGCTGTCCGAACTATACGATAACTTCGTTCATTCTGATCCTGTATTATGGGAAGATAAAATCAGGGAAAGCAGCAAAGTAAATACTCTGCTTTCTCTAGGTGTAATATCAAAGAAGCCAAGCCAGTCTACTCAGAAACTGAAAGAGAATGGAGCCTGATAAACTCTCTAAAGCTTACATTTCTTCAATGTTTTAAGTGTTACTGTTACTTCGTAGCTATTGAAAGAAATGCATTCTATAGGTTGCCTGTTTGCTCTGTTGATTATTTATTTTGCTGTGTAGAAGCTTTTTAGTTTAATTAAGTCTCACTTGTTTATTTTTGTTTTTGTTGCATTTGCTTTTGAGGTTTTAGCCATAAATTCTTTGCCCAGGCCAATGTCCAGAAGAGTTTTTCCTAGATTTTCTTCTAGGATTTTTGTGACATTTAAGTCTTTAATCCATCTTGAGTTAATTTTTGTCTATGGGAAGAGGTAGGGAGCAAATTTCATTTTTCTTCATGTAGCTATCCAATGTTCCCAGCACCATTTGTTGAATAGAGTGTCCTTTCTCCAGTGTATATTTTTGTCACCTTTGTCAAAGATCGGTTGTAGGCAGTTTGGTTTTTTCCTAGATTCTTTATTCTTTTCCATTGGTCCATGTGTCTGCTCCTATGCCAGTGACATGCTGTTTTGGTTACTATACACCATGGAATACTATTCAGTTGCCAAAAATAAAGAAATAATGTCCTCTGAAGCAACTTGGATGGAAAAGGAGAACATCACCCTAAGTGAACTAACTCGGGAACATAAAACCAAACACCACCGGCTTTCACTGATAAGTGGGAGATAAGCTAAGGCGCTTCAAAGACATAGAGAATGAGCCGGGCTCGGAGGCTCAGCCTGTAATCCCGCGCTTTGGGAGGCCGAGGTGAGTGGATTGCCTGAGCCCGTGGGTTCGAGACCCGCCTGGGCAACTTGGCGAGCCCTCATCTCTACAATAAATCAAAAAATTAGCTGGCATGGTAGCGCGCGC
>CAUYQG010282312.1:0-35878 GCA_963574415.1 Tarsius wallacei | reverse complement strand
ACCCGGCTAATTTTTTGATTTATTGTAGAGATGAGGTCTTGCCAAGTTGCCCATGAGGGTCTCGAACCCGCGGGCTCAGGCAATCCACTCACCTCAACCTCCCAAGGTGCGGGATTACAGGCTGAGCCACGGAGCCCGGTTATTTGCTTATTTAATAGTAGAAGAACACAAATATTATTATAACCCAAATGTCTCCCTGAGGATACAAATGAGGTCAAATTAACACAAACTTCTAGGCTTTTAACTCCATCTGATTATTCAGTCATCAACTTTCTGGTCCTCCCTCTTCTAGTAGGTTTCCTCGATATCCTTGGCAGGATTTCACAGAATGCTCATGAACCAGGATGGCAGCTGCAGGCTCCACACATGTTCAATATTTTCTTCTTACCTGCAATGGCTTCCCCTTTTCGGTATCATCTACTCAGAAACATAGTAAAGGCCTCTTCCTAGTGCTGCTGCTGATGGTGAGAATTCCAACTTCCCCACCAAGTACAGTCTCTTTCCATGCTCTCTAAATAGTCTATGATGCAGTAGCAGAGAGCACTCTGTATTGGGCAGCAGTCCAGTGAAGGTCTCTATTCTCTACTGTATGATATTCTTTGTCACTTCAGTCCCAAAGCAGAAATACTTATGTTTAATCTCACCAGAGTATCACATAAAATGGCTCCTTCCATGTTGGATCTCAATGCTTTTTCCATTGAGAATCAAAACCGTGCCATGAAACCAGGAAAGAACAAAACTCTTGCCTTCTCATTTTTTTGCCCTCATTTCTAATTTCTCCAGCCTTCTCTACCTCCATGCTTCATTTAATTAACTCTCTTCCTTCACATACAGGGCTAAAGAATTCAAGACTCATGGACATTGATTCATGGAAATACTGCCCATCCTACCACAACCCCTCAACCTGCAGTAATAAGTGTTCTCTGTGAACTGGTACATTATTAGCCTCAATCCTCCACTTGACTTTGGCTGTTTAGACATGGCCTTAGAGTATCTAGAGCAGTGGTCTCCAAAAACAGGGTAATCATACCCTAAAGGTGAATGAGATAATATGTTGGAATGTAGAGAACAAAATGTTACGGTGAATAGATTCAGTTTGACTACTATTTAATGTATAGATTGCCACCAGTGCCCTCCTGGATGAAAGGGCCATATGAGGGGGAATCCCAAAAAACCAAAATATATATTTTTAAAATTGTGTATTTATTTTTACATGTTTAAACTTCAGTCACCTTCAAACTACTCTCCGATTGATGGAATACATCAAGTGAGATGCTTTCTTCACTGCTCAAAATAGTTTTTGAACTTGTCAATTTTGATGCCTTTTAGTGCTTCTGCCATTTTTTCTTTCACCTCTTCCACATTGGAAAAATGTTTCCCTTTGAGGACTTTTTCATCTGAGGAAACAAAAAAGTCACCTGGGGCCAGATCAGGTGAGTAGGGAGGGTGGGGCACGGGGGTCATGCCATTTTTGGTCAAAAACTTCTGAACACTTAGCATAGTGGGGGCAGGTAGCCTTGTCATGGTGGAAGAATTAGTTACCTGCTTGTCACAATGTTTCTTCCTCAAATCGTTTTGCAACTTTCTCAAAACTTCCAGTTAAAGACTTTGATTGACCATTTGATCTGAAGGAACAAATTACGAGTGTACTACAAGGGGCCTGCCCTCCAAAAGGATAATTTAGAGGTTTCTTTTTGGGTCCCCCTTCATATGTCTCATGTAGTTTTTGAGGTGTCCTGGGAAGGAGAAAATGTTCCACACTGGGAAGAGCTGACAGTGAGGCTCTCAGGTGATTTCTTTCAGCATATTAAAAAGTATAGCAGTTAACGTGTTCCTGGTTGGGTTGCATTACAAATTATTTTATTCAGTTGTAACTAATACCCTCTTAAAATAGGTATGTAAGTATTAAAAAATGCAAAGAAAGCATGCTACCATTAACACAATCTTACAAAACCAGAAGAAAATGGCAACGCTAACAATTCTCTTAGTTGTAGTTCAGCACCAGCCATACTACGTGAAATAACAGCATTCTAATCAGATTACTTAAAAAAGTAGAAATGATCAAGAAGACCACTTAATATGTTATTAATTATATTAGTTTGCCCTACCCTCTAAAAAATCAGACCCCTAGACAAAGACCTAGATGCAAGTATCTTGTTTGGAAAGTGATTCTAGGAAGCACAGTGAGGGAGTCGGGACATGCAAAAATAAGAATGCCAATCAAAGGTATACTGATGAGCGTGTTACCACTTGGGGTACCTGGTACTCTGTCTTGTGGGAGACCCTCTGAGATACTTTATGAAACTGAATTGTCCATCTGAGGTGCGAGGAAGTTGGGGAATTTGTCCACTAACGCCCATCCGTTATTGGTTGAGAGTCATTGCTGGGGTGTTAGGTCCCTAGCACTTCAGGCTTCCTCTGTGCATACTGGTCACACTTTAGTTAGAGAATGCTTTCATGCAGAAAGACATGGGTGCTATTGCTTGTACGGTAACCTCCTGCAAATGCCTGCTAGGGTGGGCCAAGGGGATATAGGTTGGGTAATGACAGTGTCTGCCAGAGCAATGAACCTCTCTGTGACTATGTATTTTTTATTGAGCTATTAGAAATAAAAGTCCTTTAAAATATTCATTTTTGTCTTTTCCCCATCCTTTCAAAATGTATATTTGCATACATGCTTCATTATGTACATAATACATCAGAATAGCAGTACACAAATATAATTTTAAAACAAATATATCTGTGCTGGTTCATGCTCAAAGTACTTTAATTGATATAGATACCTGGATCAAGAAAGTTTTTGAGATCACTCCTCTTAAAGAAGTTAGAATCTCAAAATGGTTTATAAGCACTAACTACAAATTTTGTTGAAACAGAGTAGGCCAGAATAGAGTCATGGAATAAAAACCATAAACCTCCCTCCTTTTCCCAGGAAGTTTCTTACAAAGATTCTTTCCCACTGTTTTCACGAGACTTCTAGAAACCTCGTTGTTTCTTAAATTCTCTTTGGACATTATGGCAGTTAAGAGCAAAATGTCCTGTAAATAAATGTCATAATGTGGGGTTCATGGTGGGCAGGGAGGGGAGGAAATAGTAAATGGAGATGTTATTAAAAGGGAGAGGCCCTGATGGTCTTGGTCGTGGCCCTCATTTCACCAGCGGAATCTTAAGAAAAGATGAACTATGGCTCATGATATTTGACCATGACGTCCTCCAGGTTAAGAAAGGTCACTTCCCCAGGGAGTGGGGTGGGGGTTGGTGGAGCACCACAAGGACTTACTGTTTGATCAGACTGATCTTTTTGATTCATTATTTAGGGACCTTTTGTCTTAAATAGCCTGACTGAACCGACAAAATGCTAAATCAAGATTTTTCTGAAACCTGCTCTAGTCATTGGTAATTAGCACATTAGTGGTCTGTAGCAATCATTTATAATTTCTCCCAAACATTAAACCTCAAAAAGTACTAGAAGAGTCAAGGCCATAAGCCATTAACCCTGGTATTCTACTTTTGACATGAGAACTAAAGGACAATTTGGGAAAGACATGTCTTTTTTGCAGGCTTCAGGGTTAGAAAGATACTACCAACACATATAAACTCTGTTCAGCCACCTAACCACAGCCAATAAACAATTGCTGATTGAGTGGCCATGCTAGTTCCTGTGGTGAATTAGGAAACAAGGAAGGGAGGGAATGATAGAAGGAAGAAAGGAGGGGAGAGAGTGGGAATGAAGAAGGCAGGGGAAAAGGGGAGGATGGAGGGAAGGAAGAAGGAAGGGAAGAATAAGAGGAGAGGGAAGAGGAAGAAAGAAAGGAAGGAATGAGGGAAAGAAGAGGAAGGAATTTTAAAAGAAAGAAAAGGTGGAAATCATCCTTGGATTCCTTACAGGGTACCTAACCACAAACAAGGCTGCACGTGGTGATTGCCAAACAAGGTGTGCAAACATGGAATAATCTCAAGAACCTAGGCAAAAACTGTAGGGGCCAGGGAAGCTTCCAGAAAGAGATGCGATCTGAGCTAAATGAATCCTCAAATCTGGAAAAACTGTTAAATCAGATTGTGGATTCCTATTATCAGATATTCTGAGTCAGTGGGTCTAAGTTGGGGGACCTGAGCGTTTACATTTCTAACAAGTTCTCAGCAGCTGCTTATGCTGATGGGCTGGAGACCACACTCAGAGAATCACTTCTCTGAAGGATTTTAAGTATGTAGAAGAGAGATGGCTATCAAGAGTTGAGGTAAGGAAGATGTTAAGAGGACTAAGGTGGGCAAAAGAGGAAGATGTGTTTAAGAGGATTCTGAACTGAAGAGATTGTATAATAGAAGTGTCAGAGGACAGACTGTAAAGGATTTTGGAATGTATACTGTAGGAATGAATGTTAGAATGAGAGTCATTGAATGTGCTTGGGTAGTGACATGACATGATGGAAACTTTAATTTGGAACTGCTTAATCTGTCATCAGTATATTCCATGGTGTGGTGCAGGATAGGGGAAGAGATGGATTCAGAAAGGACATGTAAGTGCTTGTGACTTTAAGTTGTTAAAAGTCAAGTTATATGCCATCCTTTCCAAACAGAGGTGAGGAAAGAAGTGCTTCTTTGGGAGTCAAATTTTGGTGAGAAGTATGGGCCAGCATTTCTCTTGGGAAAGAAGACAGAGGCAAACAGAGTCTGAGCTTTGGTCTTCCATTATTCAAGTTTTCCTAAAAGTGACAGCATGGAAATCTTCAAGTCTGCTCAGAGTCTGTGCCAACTTGATGGGAGAATCTGCAAATTATCAAGCAGTAAATTCATCTGTGATGGCCTTCAACTGGGAGTGAGGAATTTTTTGTTTACAGTTTTGATTCAAAAAGGCTCCAGTTTTGCTTCACCCTGGAAGTAGATAACTAAGGAGAAATTTTCAGTGTTTAAAAAATAGTTTATAATAGGATCACATTGAATTTTTTTCTTTTTTCCCTCTGTGAAGATAAATGCAATCTGTATAATACTGATTCTACATCAGGCAAGAAAATTCTGCTGTGAAGACAGAGAGAGATGGACACATGCGTGCGCGCGCACACACACACACACACACACACACACATACACACACACACACACGCCGTTGAGCATTGGCTGGCTCAGCTCTTCCCTGAGAGAGTTGCTTGGGCATATTTCTGCATGAAGCAAAAATCAATGTGTGTGAACCTAGAAACCACGTTTGGGTACATTTGGAAAGGTAGATAAAAGGAGAGATGAGAGACAAAGGTGAAAACTTGGGGGAAAGTCAAATGCAGCTCCTCCAAAGACTCAAATCATTATTTGACACTGATGTAGCCACCAAAGTAAGCCCACAGCTCCTGCTTGAAGGAATCTAGAGCCAAAATGGCTGGGTAAGGTTGAGAACAAACCTCTGGCATCCCCCAATATCCCTGTGCCTTTGTGCTCTTCAGCTCCACTTCACTAGACAACCCCTTTTCTTCTCTGTGGTTTCTCTCCCATTTCCTGCTTTTCTACTTCTTTAGTCACCACCCAGCACCCCATGAATAAACATTTAACGCAAGTTCAATATTTTCAAAATGTTTTGCAATAAAATCTTATTGCTTCTGTTCTCTGTGGCTAGAAGGGTGGTGGTCTAGTGTGACTGCTCCATATTTAAAGACAGGAAAAATAAGGATAATGGATAAAGTGATTTGCCAGGGAAGAAACAAATGAGATTAGTGCCTGTTACGTTTTATCCCAGCAACTGAAATAAATACCAGAGCTGGATTGTAGTAATTATTCAGAAAAGAATGGAAAACATCATTCTTTGTGATTCTCAAGTAATGAATGTGGTAATAGAAAAGATGGCTATGCCAGTTTTTAATTTGATGGAGGTTTTGAACATAATTCTAATTCTTTTGCCACAGTTTTCTCATGCATAAAATGGAGCTAATATGATAGTTAATATCTACCTGATAGGGACATTATAAGAATTATAATAATTTAAAACATATTGAACACTTTGAACAGTACTTGATATTTAGTAAGCAACCAATAAATCTATCATTATTACAGCAACAACAATTTGTTTTAAGGTGACAACCTCAAATCATACTGGTTTCCTTGAAAACCTTTTATGAATGCCAAAATAAGGTGTAGGAATTGAGTGAATGAGTTGGTCACCACTGTCCTAGAACATTTTGGAAATTAAATCCTTCATTTCAGGTTATTTGTTTCAGGGCTCTGTGTTCCTCTGGGCAAATGGAACACAAAAGTTGCAGGTGCCACTCCTGCTTCTACCTACCTACACCTCATTGTAGCAGAAGCCATTTTCCAGTCACTAAGAAGTCAAGAGTGTACTATTATTAGGCCCTGATGTGACACCAAATTTATCTGTGACTGCTACGACAGTCAATCCTGTTTGCCATACCTGTGTCAAAGATTTAAAAGAAGCCATGATAAAAAAAAATACTTCAATAAACAACTGCAAACATGATTGAAACAAATGAAAAAAGAAGAACATCTCTGCAAAGAAAGAAAATATAAAGAAAAACCAAGTGGAAATTATAGAGTTGAAAAAACAACAATCAAAATAATAAACTGAATGGATGAGCTCAATAGCAGAATGGATAGGTTAGTGGACAAAATCAGTAAACCTGAAGAAAGAACAATAAAAATTACTCAATCTGAGCAACAGAGAGTAAAATAGACTGAAGAGAATTATAATAAAAGATCTGACCTCTGGGTCATGGAAGTCCTGGAAGGAGAGGAGAAAGATGATGATGGGGTTGAAAAAGTGCTCAAAGAAATAATGGCTGAAGCTGTGCTTCCCATCAAAAGAAGACTGGATTAAAAAAATGTAGTACATATACACGATGGAATATTATGCAGCCATAAAGAAGAACAAAATCACGAACTTCACAGCAACCTGGATGGACTTAGAGTCTATAATACTGAGTGATTTTTTCATAGAAACAAAGGACTGAGTATCACATGTTCTTACTCACAAGCAGACCTTGAACAATTATTGTAATACTATAAGAAAAGGATTGGCAGTAGTGGGAAACTGCCTGGAGAGAGACGTGGAAGCAGGATTGGCAGTAGTGGGAATCTGCCTGGGGGAGGGGGGTATACCTCATCAACAAGGGTACCTGCATAATGAACATTTGTATACCTAACCCACATCTTTAAAATAAAAAAATTAAAATTAAAAAAAAGAAATATTGGTTGAAATCTCCCCAAATTTGGTAAAAATATGTTAATGTACAGTTTCCAGAAATTAAGCAAAGCTCAAATAGATAAACCCCAAAAAATTCACACCAAGTCACATAGTAGTCAAACTTCTGAAAACTAAAACCAAAGGTAAATCTTGAAAGCAGTGAGAAACAACACACTACCTATTAAGGAAAAACAATTCAAATGACAACAAATTTCTCATTAGAAACCATGGAGGCCAGAAAAAAGTGACACCAACGTTTCTCAGGTGCTGGAAGAAATGAGTTGTCATTACAGAATTCTACATTCAGTGAATATATCCATGAAGAATGAAGAAGAAATCAAGATAAGCTCAGATGAAGAAAAATAAGAGAATCAGTTGTCGGCAGATCTACCTTAAAATAATGGCTAAAGGAAGCTCTCTAAGCAGAAACAAAATGATAAAGGAAAGAATATTAGAACATCAGGAATGAAGAAAGAACAACAGAAAGAGTAAAAGCATGGGTAAATAAATTTTCCTTCGTTTTTCTGAAATATGCTTGACGTTTGTAGCAAAAATTATAACACTGTCTGATGTATTTCTAAATATATAGAGAAGTCCATGATTTTGTCCTTTTTTATGGCTTTATAATATTCAATCATGTATATGTACCACATTATCCAGTCTACTTTTGATGAATGGAGTTGGAGACTATTATACCTAGTGGTCTATCACAAAAACAGAGAAACAAATGCTTCATGTTGTCACTCATAAGTGGGACCTGAACATTAATTACAATATCACAGGGAGGGAGCAGCAGTTGAGAGACACTGCAGAAGGTGGGGGGGATGTACCAACACAAAGAGTATCTGGTCCTAAGCCAGGAGAAGAGAAAACCAGTTGGAGGCCCAAACTTCACCTGCATATAGATTACTTATGTACCTAATCCTGACTTGCACCTTACATCTCTATAATAAAATAAAGTAAAAGTAAATAAACAAAATGTAAATATAAAAACAAAAAAAGGTAGAGAGAAGCTATTTAAAATGATTGTATAATACACAAAGGAGGATAAAGAGACATAAAGAAAGATAGGTTTCTGTACTAACTCAAACCGGTAAAATGTCTAATAAACTGTGATAAATTATGTGTATATAATGTAATACCTAGTGCAACCACTAAAAATGCTATGCAAGGAGATACACTCAAATATACTATAGATAAATCAAAATTGAATTTAAAAAATGTTCAAGTAACCTACAGAAAGAAAAAAAAAACAGAGAAATGATGAACAGAGGACAAATAACAAAAATTATAAAACAGACTTAAGGCCTAACATATCAATAATTGCATTAAATATAACTGGTCTAAATGCACTAATTAGCAGGCAGAAATTGGCTTAGTGCATTGAAAACATGACACAACTATATGGTGTCTGCAAAAAACTAATTTCGAATATAATAATACAGGTAAATTGAAAGTAAAAGATGCAGCTATAAACATGCATGTGCAGGTTTCTTTTTTGTAGAATGGTTTATGTTACTCTGGGTATATTCCCAGGAGAGGAATTACTGGATCATATGAAAGGTCGATTTTTAGTTCTTTTAGGAATTGCCACACTGCTTTTCAAAGAGGTTGAACTAGATTGCACTAATAGCAAAAACTTGAAACCAACCCTACTGCACATCGAAAGTGGACTGGGTAAAGAAAATGTGTTACATATACACGACGGAGTATTATGCAGCCATAAAGAAAAACAAAACCATGAACTTCACAGCAAATCAGGTGGAGTTGGAGACCATCATACTTAGTGATCTATCACAGAAACAAAGAACTGAACACTGCATGTTCTCACTCATAAGTGGGCCCTGAAAACTAGTCACATTAGCACAAGGGTGGGATCAGCAGTCACAGGACACTGCTAGGGGAGGGAGGGAGAAAGAAGCGTGGGGAGTATTACATTAGAAAATAGAAAAAGTCTCACCTCAATAATATAAGCACCTCATGAACCTAGAAAAAGAACAAAATAAACCTAAAGCAAGCAGAAGGAAAGAAATAATAGGAGAAAAGAAATCAATGAAATTGACAACAAAAAAAGAGAAAAAAATTAATGAAAAAAAAGCTGGGGCTTGGAGAAAATCAATAAGGTTAACAAATTTCTAGCAAGACTGACAAATTAAAAAAATGAAGACACAAGTTACCAATATCAGGAGTTAGAAGTTATCACAACAGACCCGCAGACATAAAAAAATAAGAAAAGAAAAGAAAGAAAGAAATATAGTAACAATTGACCCTTGAACACCATGAATTTCAACTGCATGGGTCCACTTATCAGCACATTTTTTCAACAAAAGTTATACTGAGTGTGCCTGCCTCTCCTTCCACTTTCTCCATCTCTTCCCTCTCTGCCAACCCTGAGATAGTAAGACCAACCCCTCCTCCACTTCCTTTCCCTCAGCCTATTCAATGTCAAGAGGAGAAGGATAAAGACTGCTATTATGATTCAGTTTCACTTGATAAATAGTAAGTATATTTTTTCTTCTTTATGATTTTCTTAACTTTCCTTTTCTCTAGCTTACTTTATTGTAAGAACACAGTATATAATATATATAACATACAAAATATGTGGTAATCAACTGTTTATGTTACTGGCAGGGCTTCAAGCCAACAGCAGGCTCTTAGTAGCTAAGTGTTGGGGGAATCAAAAGTAATATGTGGATTTTAACTACGCAAAGAGTTGATGTCCCTAACCCCTGCATTGTTCAAGGCTCATCTACACTATGAAAACTCTATATACATAAATTTGACAACTTAGATGAAATGGACCAAGTCCTCAAAAGTGCAAAGTACTATGACGCATCCAACAGGTAATGAGTAATTAAAATAGCCCCATAACTATTAAAGAAATTGAATTTGCAATTTAAAAATCCCCCCTAAATGATTTCATTGGAGAATTCTACCAAATGCTTAAAGAATTAACACTAATTTTACACAATCTTGTACAGAAAATTAAAAAGGAGGAAATTTTCCCCATTTTTTGTTAAACTTGTATTATTGTGATGCCAAACCAAAGACAGTACCAAAAAGGAAACTGTATCTCTCATAAATATAGAAACAAAATACTTTAAAATATTTTAGCAAATGAATTCACTACCATATAAAACTAATTGTGTGTCATGACCGAATGAGGCCTATTCTAAGGATGTGAGGCTGGTTCAAATTCAAAATCAATGTAATCCACCACAATAACAGACTTAAGAAGAAAAATCACAGGATTTTTTTGTTACAAATAAAAAGCATTTGATAGCACCCATTCCTAGTAAAAAGAAAAATCTCAGAAGTAGGAATAGAGGGGGAATTTCCTCAACTTGATAAAGAACATTGTACATTAATGAGGTACTTTATTATGAAAGATTAACTGCTTTCCCCCTAAGATCAGGAAGAAGGCAAAAATGTTTTCCTTCATCATTCTTATTCAACAAAATATTAAAAGTTCTACGCAGTGTAAAAGAAAAGGAAAATAAATATAAGGCATAGACATTGGGAAGTAACAAGTGAAACAGTCTCTATTTGCAGGTTACATGATTGTCTACGTAGAAAATCCCAAGACATCTGCAAAATACTCCTATGATAAATAACTGAGGTTAGCAAAGCAGCAGGATGCAAGACAAAGCATACAAAAGTAAATTGCAATTCTATATACTACCAGTGAACATGAGAACACCAAAATTTTAAAAATACCATTTACAATTGCTAAAAAGTTAAATACTATGTATTAACCTAACAAAATATGTATGAGACTTGTATGCTAAAAACTAATCAAACAAGATTTACATAAATTGAGAGAAGTATGCTCATGAATTGCAAGACTCTATAGAAAAGATGTCAATTTTTGTCAAAATGATATACAGGTTTAATGAAATTCCTATCAGAATCTCAGTAAGATTTCTTTTGTAGCCATAGAAAAGATTATTCTATAATTTATATGGAAAGACAAACGAACAAGACTAGCTAAAGCAGTATGGGGAAAGAAGAATAAAATGGAAGGAATAACTTTACCTAATATTAATGCTACTTTAATCAGAACCAAAAAGGAGGCAAAGACAAGCTACAGACTGGCAGAAAATATTTGCAAATCACATGGTCAACAAAGAACTAGTACTTAGAATATGAAAATAACTCTCAAAACTTAAAAGTAAAAAACACTGATCAATTCAATTATAAAATGGACAAAAGACATGAATAGATACATCATCAAAGAGGACATACAGATGGCAAATACGAGAAAAGATGTTCACCATCAGAAACCACTTGGAAAATGTAAATTAAAACCTCAACGACATATCCTTACACTTATCAGAATGCAATAAAAACTAAAAAATAGTGACATCGCTGAACACTTGCAAATGCTAGCAAAGGTTGCAGAGAAACTGGATTGTTCCTACACTACTGGTGGGAATGCAAAATGGTACAGCTACTCTGGAAAATAGGTAATTATATTTAAAATTGAAGCATGCAACTATCATATGATTCAGCAATTGTACTCCTGGGCTCTCATCCCAGAAAAATGAAAACTTATGTTCATGCAAAAATCTGTTCATGAATGTCCAAAGTCTCTTTATTTACCCAGATGTCCTACCACAGAGGAATGGTTAAACAAACTATAGTGCTACTCAGTAATAAAAAAAGGAATGAACTACTGTGACACACAAAAAACTTGGATGAATCTCCAGGGAATTATGATGGGTGAAAAAAAAGCAAATTCCAAAAGATTAAAAGCTGATGATACCATTTATGTCACGTTTTTGAAATGACACTTTAGAACTTTCAACAGAGTAGTTGAGGCCAGTAGTTAGGGATGCGATGGAAGAGAGGTCAATAGTAGGGATAAAAGGGCAATAGTAGGGATCATAGTGGTGATAGAAATGTTGTGAACATGATTGTACCAATGTAAATATCTTTGTTGTGATATTGTACTAGGGGGACACAAAAAACCAGAATTATCTTTTGGAGGGCGGATCCCTTGTAATGCAGGTTTTCCTCACCAAGAAAATGTTCTAGGAACCCGTAGGTATCAGTGGACCAGTTAGTGTTGTTGTGAGAGGCTGCATTCAGCCTCAGTGAATTATTATTATTATTTTTTTTTGGCAGGGGAAAGATTCTTTCAATGCTTTTGCCCATTTCATGATAGATGATTTACGACACACCTTGCTGAGTATTTAGCAGTTTTTGAACAAAAATGATATGATCTCTGTGCCCCACCCTCCCTGTTCACCATATCTTGCCCTGAGAGACTTGTTTCCTGGAATGAAAAAAGTCCTCAAAGGGAAATGCTTTGCCAGTATGGGAGAAGTGAAACAAAAAACAGCAGAAGCACTAAAAGGCATCAAAATTGTTTTGAACAGTGGAAAAGCATCTTGATAGGTGTATTACATCACACGGAGAGCATTTTGAAGGTGACTAAAGTTTAAACATGTAAGATAAAATACACAATTTTTAATAAATAAATTCCAGGTTTTTTATGGATCCCCCTTCCCACTATAGTGTTGCAAGACATTGTTATTGGAGGAAACTGAGTAAAAGGTACATGGGACCACTCTGTATTATTTCTAAACTGTTTGTGAATCTACAATTATATTAAATAAAAATTTTAATTAAAAAAATTTAAAGATGTGGGGTAAAATTCAGGGTTAGGTATACAAACGTTCTTTATGCAAGTACACTTAGTTGATGAGGTGTGCCCCTTCCTCCCACAGCAGTTTCCCTCAACTTCCAATCCCACCTCCCCTCTTCTCTTCTGTCAGTTTCCCTCTACTGCCAATCCCTTTTCTATAATATTATGATAATTTTTCAAGATCTGCTTATGAGTGAGAACATATGGCATTCTGTTTTTTGTTTCTGTGATAGCTCACTGAGTATGATAGACTCTAAATCCACCCAAGTTGCTGTGAATTCCATATGTTTGTCCTTCTTTATGGCTGCATAATATTCTGTTGTGTATGTGTACCACATTTTTTTAATCCAGTCCAGCTTTGATGGGCAACATGGTTGGTTCCATGTTTTTGCTATCGCGAATAGAACTGCAGCAAACATACATGTGCAGGTATCTTTTTTGTAAAATGATGTGAGTTTCTCTGGGTATATTCCCAATAGGGAAATTGTTGGGTCATATGGAAGGTCAATTTGTTGTTCTTTCAGAAATTGCCACACAGTCTTCCAAAGAGGTTGCACTAGTTTGCATTCCCAACAGCAATGTAGAAGAGTTCATTTTTCTCCACATCCTCACCAGCATCGGTTGTTTTTTATTAATAATGACCATTCTTACTGGGGTTAGGTGGTATCTCAATGTTGTTTTGATTTGCATTTCTCTGATGACGAGTGAGACTGAGCACTTTTTTATGTGTCTATTGACTGCCCGTATATCTTCTTTTGAGAACAGTGTCTATTTATGTCTTTTGCCCACTTTTTAATGGGGCTGGTTTTTGTTTGTTTGTTTGTTTGTTTTCCTTTCAGTGTGTCTGAGTTCCTTGTAGATCCTAGATGTTAGGCTTTGGTCAGATATACAGTTGGCAATTTCTTTCCCATTCTGTGGTCTGGCTGTCTCCCCACTCTCTGGATGGTTTATTTTGCTTTGCAGAAACTTGTCAATTTGATGAGGTCCCACTTGTCTACCTTATCTCTTATGGTATGGGCACTTGGCGTTTTGATCAGGAATTGGTTGCCGGTTCCAATGTCCATAAGGGTGTCTCCTGCATTTTCTAAGATTCTCATTGTTTGAGGTTTTATGTTTAGATCTTTGATCCATTTAGAGTTAATTTTTGTGTGTGGTGATAGGTGGGGATCCTGTTTCAATCTTCTGCATGCTATCAGCCAGTTTTCCCAGCACCACTTACTGAATAGGTTCTTCTATTCAGTAAAAACTTTAATTTAATAAAAACTTTTTTTAAAAAACTTGCTTTGAGAATCATTGTCTTCTAGCTGTACCACTCATTATCTCTCATCATCACTGTCATCCTCCAGATGGGAGTCAAAGGTGACTTCGACTATGGAGGGAGTGATAGAAAATGATGAGAAGTGAGTGGTTTCTGGGTATATTTTAAAGACTGAACCAAAAGAGTTTGCTGATTAATCAAACATGTGAAATAAGTGGAGGGATCCAGACATGACTCTCAAGTTATTCCTGAGCCATCTGGATGATAGATTTATTATTTCCCAAAATGGAGAAAACTGAAGGAGAAGCTTGTTTGGGGGGCAAGTTCAGAGTTTGGCTTTGGACATGCTGAGTTTAATATTCCTTCAGTGAAAATGTGCAGCAGGCAGTTGGATACATGCGCCTGGAGTTAAGAAGAGAGTTTAGATCTGGAGAATCAAAGTGATGAGTCATCAACATATGAATGGTATTTAGTCATCAGTTTAGATAAGATAGCCTACGTAATATATATGGGAGAGAAGTAGCCTAGGTCAGATTCCTGAGACTTCAAAGTTTAGGGACCTGAGAAATGAAAAGAAAGTAGCAAAGTTACTGAGAAGCAATGACCCAGTGAGACAGAGGGAAGCCATAAGAAAGTAGAGTGTTGGAAACCAAGACCTAATTCTCTGACCATCCCATTTTGACTTTTTATTTTATTTTATTTCATTTTTATTTTTTATTTTTTGAGTTGGAGTCTCACTCTGTCACCCAGGTTGGAGTGCAGTGACACACTCACAGCTACCCTAGCATCAGCCAGCTGAGCATCGGCAATCCTTCCGCCTCAGCCTTCCAAGTGGCCGGAACTACAGGCGTGTGCTACAATGTCTGGTTAATTTTTTTTTTAATTGTAGACTTTGACCTTTTAAATGAATGCATTGGACCCTAGTTTCATCTTCAGCTCTTTTAACCACCATGTAGATGCAGATTCTCCCCTAGGTTATTGTTTTTAGCATTGATTTCCCCCCAAAAGTTCCAACGTATAAAATTCATTGATTGTTGAACACTCTTAAGACAGCACATAGGCACCTGTTCTAGTTATTCATTAATGCTTAGCAAATCACCCATAAGCTTAGTGGCTTCAAACAACAACAATCATTTATGATCTCCCACAGTTTCTGTGGATCAGGAACTCAGGATTGGCTTAATTTGGCAGGATTTGGCCCGGGATCTCAGGTGGATGCAGATGGCTGGTGTTGAAATCATCTGAAAGCACACTCATTCACATAGTCTGGCACCTGGGCGGGGAAGACTCAAACCGTTGGTCCTAGTACACCTCATCAATCTTGGAGTTATACAATGCACAATGAAATTGTAGGTTATGCCATTTTCATGCATAAACAAAGTGGTATCCATCACCCTCCAACTCTCTGGGCTGACACAGTCTGGGTACATACCAGAACTCAGTGGTTTGGAACCAGAACCAGATGTTGGTTTTCCAGATATGGGACAGAATCTTACCAGATAGGATTGTGTTATCCTTGTGCATCTATCACAGGCAGTCTGTCCTCCTGGAACGCTACAGTACCACAGTCAAAATTGTGTACTTCAGTCCCTAAAATTAGTGCATTCCCTCATATGGTGTATAATGATCAAAAATGATCATGTTGACAGCCCCTACAAACTTCTCCGTGAGATTCAGAGATGAATGTCATTGCACGAACATTTTATGTATCAGGGTTAGCAGATGTTCCATTTTGCCAACACAGGTATCCCAAGTTTTATACCTGTTGCCCCAGCCTAATTTTTAATACTGTCCCCCCATCTCATCTCAAAAGTGTCCAGATTAAATAAGATATTTTATATACTTATATAATTTCTCCATTCCAAATGTGTGTTTCCTCCTTGAAATCATATTATTTCAGAATTGGACTGGGAGTGAAAAATATTCCCCCAGGAGGCAATAGGCTGACATGTTAGCAAATGGTTCTGAAAGATAAAAGAATCAGTCTTTCCCTGAGTATGGGGTAGGGAGCACATAAGAGCCCAAAGTATCTAATGTCAAAAGGGAATCCATATAGACACTAAATGTAAAGACATCACCCTCATAATTGTAATAAGTAAAGCATGTAGAAGTTCCCTTAACTGATCTCCTCTTACTTGATTCACCTAATTAACCAATGTTATCCGCTGGAAACAATACTGATGCCCAGGGCCTGCAACTGCTCAGGGCTGGATGACTACTCTCTAATATGCTAGGATACTTCTGTACCAACTGGTTGAGCTGTATATTTAGCAAAGAGTCAACCAAATTTTTCCCAATCTTGTTTATGGTTGCAATTGCCATTAGATTTCTGTAATTGAGTTAGAAGTGACCCAAATTGATGAAAAGGACCGTACAAAACCCCAGAGACTTGATTAAGGCAAATTGTTGCAGGGTTAAAAAAAAAAGAGAAGGGGCTATTGGTTTGGATATAGCAGATTTAGCTATAAAAAGGTTTGATAGACATTAGAACACTCTAGAAAGAGTCTGTACTCAGATTTCCTCACAAATATAAGGAAATTATAAGTTGTGGCTACTTAAAAACTTTTAAAGATCCTTCCTAGGTTTGAAGACTTTACCTCCTCAGTGTAAAAGTCAGAGCTTATTCTCTCAGTATCCTTTGCAGCTGGGAAGCAGGCACAAGACCTAGGCTCTGTTCAATCAGGATTTATGTTAAAAGCAGATAGATGTTTGTTGAATACTTACTTGGTGCCAAGGGTTGATATAAACACTATGCTGATTTTAAAAGCTTACATTCTAGTTGAAGTAGACAATAAATAAATAAAAATTATATATTAGAATGATAAAGACAGTGTAGGTTAAAGGGATAGAGAATGATGTGGGATGACTAGTAAAAGGCTCTCTGATAAGGTGATATTTGAGCAGAGACCTGGATGAGGCGATGAAATAAGTCATATTGGATAGCCAGGCAAGCATATTCTAAGCAGAGGAAAAGGCAAGAGCAAAGACCCTGAGGCAGAAGTATGCCTGGAGTGTTCAAAGCAAGAGGGATAGTTGGGTCAAGTGGAATAATCAATGAAAACAGTGGTAGAAGATGAGTTAAGAGAGGAAGGGATTGAGAAGACCATTCATGTAGGGCCTGGTAGGAGACTTATTGAGAGCTTTGAATTACAAGGTTGGATAACTAAGTTTGTGAACTCATTCTAGAAAAGGTGCTACATAACTCATTGCTGAATATCATCACTACAGTCACCTTTGAAGTACTCCCCTTGGGAAGCTATGCAACGATGCCAGTACCTAGTCTACCCATCAAAGCAATTATGGAACGTTTTGCTGGAATGGCCATCGCAGCTGTTGATGTATTACTCTTGATATCCTGAATGTCATCCAAATGTCTATCTTCCTTTCAATATTTCCTTTATTTGGGAGTAAAGAAAAAAGTCATTGGGGGGGCCAGATCAAGTGAGTAGGGGGGTTGTTCCAATACAGTTATTTGTATACTGGCTAAAAACCCTCTCACAGACAGTGCTGCGTGAGCTGGTGCATTGTCATGATGCAAGAGCTCCATTGGGGCCATTTTTGCACACACTTTTCTTTTTTTTTTTGAGTTGGAGTCTCACTCTGTCACCCAGACTGGAGTGCAGTGGCCGGTCCCGGCCACCGCAGCCTCGACCTGCAGGGCTCTGGCGATCCTTCTGCCTCAGCCTTCCAAGTAGCTGGAATTACAGGCGCGTGCTACCACGCCCGACTAACTTTTGATTTATTGTAGAGATGAGGTCTCACCAAGTTGCCCAGGAGGGTCTCGAACCCGCGGGCTCAGGCAATCCACTCACCTTAGCACACACCTTTCTTATATCAAGATTTTCAGTTAAGATTTTTCTAACTGTTTCTCTATTGATGTTTATTTGGTCTGCTATGCTCCTCACAGTCAGTCGATGATTTTGACACACAGTTTGATGAATTTTTGCAATGTTTTCATCAGTTCTGCTCATCATTGGCCATCCTGACCTCTCTTCATCAGTGATGCTTTCTCTCCCCTCAGAAAAACATTTAATCCGCGTGTACACTGCTGCTTTCTTCATGGCATTATCCCCATTTACCTGAACTAACATGTCCCTTATTTCATTTCCATTCTTGCCAAGTTTAACAAGAAATTTAATGGTTGTTTGTTGTTCTAATTCAAGCACCAACACTCTCGCAATGGCACACAAAAACATGCAACAACAATAATGAATACCACTCAGCAAGACACTGCCACATGTTGACATGAACACAGCTGTGAGATGCTGATATATCAAGGTTATAAAACCTTACCAGGTTGTTTGTACAGTGCTGTGAGTGTAAGTGCACCATAGTAAGTATGTGAACTTAATAGTCAGACCTCATTCGACAACAGCTCTGATGGCCATTCCAGAAAAAGTTTTCAAAATTGCCTTGTCGGGTGCACTAGGCACTGGCATCAGTGAATAGCTTCCCAAGGGGAGTACTTCAAAGGTGACCACAGTGATGTTCAGCAGTGAGGTATGTAACACTTTTTCCAGGATGAGTTTGTGAACTTAATTGTCAGACCTCATAGACATGACAAAAGTTAGACTTAGGATTATTTTGAAAGTAAAACCAATAGGATCTGTTGATGGATAGGATGTCAATTAAAAAAGAAAAAATAATCAACAATGACTCCGAGGTTTTTTGCCTGAGTGACTGGAAGAATGCAAATGACATTTCAATAAGAGGGAGAAGTCTGCAGGGGGAAAGTTTTAGTAGCTCTGGTTTAGGCATGTTAAGTTTGAGATGCATATTAGACCTACAAGTGAAGATGTCCATTTGGCAGGTGGATATATAAGAGAGGTCTGAACTAGAGAAACACATTTGGGAAGCAACTGTATACAGCTGATGTTTTCAGTCATGGGCCCGTATAAAATCACTTAGGGAGTGAGAGGAAATGAGATACATGAAGACTACATCTGGGGGCACTCCAAAGCTTAGAGGCTGGGAAGATATGGAAGCATCAGGATCAGACTCTGGTGGTTAAACTGACATGAGGCTTCACAGGCCCCCTCAAGCTATGGGCAGGGCAGAAATGGTTCTATCTGTGCCAGGGAGGCAGTGGGCAAAAGTTGAAGTAAAGACTAACTGAAGAGAAAAGTGGATGCAATAAGGAAGACAGGCCCATGGCTAAGCCTCAGAAATAGTCCCTCACATCCTACCACCTCGGGCACCAGTCCCAGAACCCAGGAGCTCCCATAAATACACCACCTCCCAGCTTGGCTCCTCAGTAATGGTGGTATGCTAGAGCTGGTTTGTACTAGTTTAAACTGTTCATATCAGTTTGTACCAACTCATATCAGCTTACATGGGTTTCCGAGAACTGATTGCCAAATCAGGAATTGTGTAAGCTGATTGCTAAACACGGCTATTATTAAAAATGAAATTAAATATGCAATTACATTAATATATTTAAAACCAAGGCACTAAGTGCTCAAAGTTCATTATTTATTAACTGTTCTATGTTATTTTATATTTTCTATGCTCCTGAGGTTTTAAAATGTCTATTGTATCAGTTTGGTGGAACTACATAATGCTGTGTCCTACTGTGCACCCCTTTCAACTCCTCATCATGTTAGTAGCTTGGAATCAGTCATAGTGGAAGTATTTGCACCATGGAAATTGGAAAATGCTACTAATTAGGCTTTAGTTTTTACCTAGAGATGTTCAGTCAATATTTAACAGCATTCCACTGGACAGAAGGGAGGGCACATACGGCTATCTCATACATTCTTGATCTGGCAGCACCATGCTCCATGCTACTACCTTCAAAGTCTTCTTGCTTTAAAAAATCTGAAACCTTATATATTTTTTGAAAGTCTCTTTAGAGATTAATAGGTGGCTAATAAAATTGATGAGATGATATTAAGATAAAGGCTTCTCTTAAGATGCTGCATCATTTCTGCTGGCTGGAGAATGTCAAGGTGCTGCCCAGGGACAATGGAGAGACCTGTGTTCCTGTCCCTCCTTAACTGTCTTGCTTGCTTGATGATACACTTCTTCAGCCAGAATAACAGTGTCATTAGGGCAGAACTTCCAGGAGAATCAGATGAGATCATTTATGTGAAAACATTTAGTGCAGTACCTGGCACATAGCAGGTATTCAATTTATTGGATATTTTAGTAATATGCAGCACTGGCTGCATAATTTGTGGGTCCCAGTGCAAAGAGAAATGTGGGGCACCTTATTTTAAAAGCAGAGATATTAAAATACAAAGCTTTTTCCTTTCTTCCTCAGTAAGTCTCTCTCTCTCTCTCTCTCTCTCTCTCTCTCTCTCTCTCTCTCTCTCTGTGTGTGTGTGTGTGTGTGTGTGTGTGTGTGTCTGTCTGTCTCTCTCTCTCTCTCCCCTTGTCATTGTGCTTCAGTTTGCTATTTAAATTCTTTCTAAGTAAAGAAAAATGAATAACTTTCACTGTGCACAAGGCCCAATGACTGCCAGGACACCCCTCCCACCAGCTACCATGCTAACTCTCTGCACCAACAAGGAGAGAGCTCCAAGCCAGGCTTCCCATGGCAGATGGATGGCCTTCAGAGAGCTTTAAACCTCTGTGCCAGGGCCCACTAGTTACCTGGTCTGAGGGTAGGCAAGGGGCTTTCCCCCACCAAGATTCAGCCTCTGTTAAGCTGCCAGGCATGCTGTGGCACTGCCAACCTGGTGCAGGATGGCCATCAACACATTCTGCCCTGAGATGTCCCAGGGTGTTTGCCTAAGCCCAGCCACTCCTGTGCTCAGACTCCACTATGGGTGGAGAATGATGAGGGAAATTAAGCCTTTACCCCCACTCCCCCACCAATGAGAGCAATGATCTCATGGGGCAAGGCCAGGAAGCAGAAGGCCAGGTGAGGCCTGGGCTAGCAAAGGTCTGGTGAGCGGGTGGCCAAGAACCTGTCCCACAGATGGAAGGGAGAGGGAGGGCAAGACTATGTGTGAGCCGAGACTCCAAGCCCTGGCACATGCTCCTATGTTCCATCAGACCTCACTTACAAAGGGAAAGTTATAAAGAAATTAAAGATGATGATGCAGACTGTTAAACCAAGTGCAAGGCCCTTTTGAGTCTGGGGCCCTAGGACTCTGCATAAGACACAGGCCCATGCCACAGGTCCCACCCAGAAGTCTGCTCAAAGACATAACCCAGCAATTCTCTATCCTACCTCAACAAATTCCCACTCTGTGCTGGAAAGGCTGGAGCAACTTACTGCATGAAGACACACTGTACAGTCTTCATGCCTTAAAACACACATGCCTCCCTAAACTCCACATCCAATACATCATTGCCCTAATCTCCTCACTTTCATACCCGAACTCCCAGAATGAGTTGTTTATACTTGCCACTTTCACTTGGTCACCTCTTTTTTGAACATACTCCAACCAGGTTTTGTCTGCTATACCATTGAAACTATTAACATCACCTCTGGATTCTGTGCTTACCCTTTTCTTCTCTTACTCACAGACAGGGCTGGCTTGAGCAGCCTGCTGAGTATCTCTGTGGGGCTATTCCATGCGGCTGCCTCCTTGGTGTTGCCATCTATTTCTAAGGTTGGGAATGAAACTTGAAACAATCTCTGCAGGACCTGTTTCACCCACAGCCTCTCTTCTTGGAGAACACCTTAGGCACAGCAAAGATTCTAGAGAAGAATCAAACTGCCTTCACTTAGAGCAACTGATTTATCTTCCTGTCGCCCTTCTATTTTCCATCAAACATAATACCCACACAGATTCTGCATCATGGCATTACTGAGCATGAATGTTCTGAATTCAGAACATTCCCAAGTTGTCATTGCTACAAGATGTTTATTTAGAGACAATAGTTTGAGCTCCACATTTTTCTATTGCTATCTTCTACTTTACCCCCCAAATTCAAATTAGGGCCAAGAGAGTGTTAATGTCTGTTATGAAACACCTGGTTTTGGGGATACTTAAATAGCTATATTCCAATCATCCCTCCAGTTGATGCATTTAAAACTAGAAATATGTTTTCTTCTATAGAAGTTTTCTTTTTGAGATCACATCATCATTTTGTTTTTAAGAAAGGATCTGGTCAGCAAATTTGCTATATCTCAGCATCAGGTCTCACTTTCGGGCAGCCCAGGGTGAAAGTACATTAAATTTGAAATTTCTCTGGAGCCTCGAGTGAGTCACAGCCCTGTTCACACTATACTTTCATGTTATAAAAGGAGGGAAACAAACATATTCCACTTATTTCTCTGTATTTGAGCTAAACCTCATTCTCTCCTGCTTAGCAACAGGGGAAGTTCAACTTTTTAGTTGATCATGTGTTTATCTCTTCCACTTTTATTTTTTTAATTTATAACTTTATTTTATTATAGAGGTGTGCAGTACAAGTCAGGATTAGGTACATAAGTAGTCTATGTGCAGGTGAAGTTTGGGCTTCCAGCTGATCCTTACTGCCCCTGGTTTAGGACCAGGTACCCTTTGTGTTGTAATGTGCCTCTTCTCTCCCTCCCCTGGCAGTGTCCTGTGACTTTCAATCCCTCCCTTGTGCTATTGTGATTAATGTTCAGGTCCCACTTATGAGTGAGAACATGTGATATTCGGTTCTTTGTTTCTGTGATAGATCACTAAGTATGGTGGTCTCCAACCTCATCCAATTTACCGCAAAGTCCATGGAAACCCCACAGAATAGGAAAATATTTGCTAATTATGTATGTCTTCCACTTTTATATTTTATTTTTATGTTTTAAAATTTATTTTATTTTAAAGAGGCGCACTTCAGGATTAGGTATACAAGTGGCCATCGTACGAGTAAAGTCTGGGCCTATCTTTGGTCCCCACTTTGCCTTGTTTGAGATCAGGTACTCTTATTAATGTTATATACCCGCTCCCCTGGCAGTTTCCGGCTACTGGCAATCCCTTTCTTATTATGGTAAATATTCAGGGTCCGCTTATGAGAGAGAACACATGGTACTCATTTATTTGTTTCTGTGACAAATCACTGTGTATTTTAGACTCTAAATCCATCCAAGTTGCTGTGATGTCCATAATTTTGTTCTTCTTTATGGCTGCATAATATTCCATCATGTTTATGTACCATATTTTTAATCTAGTCCTTCTTTTTCAGTTTTAAAAAAAGCCCCTTTCTGGGTTAATCTCCCTCACATATATAAAGGATTCTTAAAAATCAAGATGAAAAAGACCCAAAACACAATAGAAAAACAGACAAAAGGTATAAACAGACAGTCCACAAAAAAGATGTACAGATGACTCATATATAAGAAAATATGCTCAATTTCATTTGTAATAAGTTTAAACTACATTGAGACTACATTTTTTTCATCTCTTCTTTGGGCAAAAATCCAAAAGTTTAACAAAACACTCTGCAGGCAAGGCTGTGGGAAAGCAGGCACACTCCTACATTGCAGGTGAAAGTGAAAAATAGCATAGCCACTGTGGATGGGAATATGACACTATGTAACAGAATTACATTTGCATTTACTTTGTCACCCAGCAATCTTACTTCCACAAATCCACCCTGGAGAAGCATCTCCATAAATACAAATACACATATCTAAGACTATTCACTGTGGCATTATTTGTATCAACAAAAGCTTGGAAACAATTCTAATGTACATTGGTTTACAGTTTAATAAACTATGGCACATCTACATTGTGGAATAATATGCAGCTATAAAAAAAGAATAAGGAAAATCATAAAATCTTAAAAGTAAAGCATAAAACAGGGCATGTTGTACGTAACAAGGGGAAGTTATAATGCATATGAGTATGCTTATTTTTGCAAAAATCAAACAGAGGAAAGATAAACCAGAAATGATTTGGCTATTACTTATAGTCTGTGTCATAATTACCTAGAGTAGCTACGAGTGATCAGGACTCTCTGAGGCTCCTGCAAGCCTTGTGGCATCTGAGAATGGCTGAGGGCAGACAGACTGACAAATGTAGAAAAAGGATGGGAAGAAAAGCTCGATGGCTCTCAGCAGTTCAGGGATGGCATTTCTCATGGCTCCTAGCAAGTCAGCCTGGTTGGAAGCCATGGGACATGATGGACACAGTCTTTCAACTACATTAAAATCATATTTGATTTATTAAATTGAATTGAGTATTTCTCAATCTCAGCACTATTGATATTTTGGACTGAATTAGTCTTTGTCGTGGCAGGGGTCTTGGACATTGCAGGATGCTGAGCATCTTCCCTGGCCTCTACCCACTAGATGCCAGTAGCACCTTTTCTCCAGTTGTGAACACCAAAACTGTCTCCAGACATTGCCAAATGTCTCCTGGGGGCCACAATTACCCTGATTTGAGAACAAAAGTGTTCTCAAATTGTGATGCACAACAGAGTCACACAGGAAGCCTTTTCAAGATGTTGTTTTCCAGGCCTCACTTGCAGGAGAGAGGGGCTGACTTGAAAGAGCTGGAGAAGTCTGTCCTGTAAGTGAGGCACAAAGTGAGGAGTATCACCTTTGAATCCGATTCCAATTTTATCTCACTCTGATAAAATGGGATTTACAAAGAACATTTCAGGGCAATAGCAAAAACATGGAACCAACTCTACTACTGCCCATCAAAAATGGACTGGATATAGAAAATTTGGTACATATACACAATGGAGTATTACACAGCCATAAAGAAGATCAAAACCATGAACTTTGAGGTAAACTGGATGCAATTGGAGACCACCAGACTTAGTGATCTATCACAGAAACAACCAAATACCACATATTCTCACTCTTAAGTGAGACCTGAACATTAATCACAATAGCACAAGGGAGGGATCAGCAGTCACGGGACACTGCTGGGGTGGGGGGAAGGGAGCACAAAGCAACACAAAGGGTACCTGGTTCTAAACCAGGGGAAGTGAGGGCCAGTTGGAGGCCCAAACTTCACTTGCCTGCAGACTACTTATGTACCTAATCCTGACTTTACCCCACATCTCTATAATAAAATAAAGTTAACAAAAATGCAATACAATACAATAAATGCAATACAGTATCTCAAGGCCACACCTACTGCGGCAATGGTTCTTCTCCCAGAGAAATTTGGAAATGTTTGAGGGTGATTCTTATTTTCACATGGAGCCTATCTAGTGGACAGAGGCCAAGGATGTCAAATGTTCTGAAGCTCAAGGAACATTCTGGAAAAACAAACTTTTGTTCTATCCAAGATGCCATTAGGACTGTTGTTGAGAAACCACTACAAGAAGTACAAGTCATTTCAGAGCTGTTTATGTTAGCTTATGAAAATTCGTTTGTGCAGGATAGTTGTAAACCCAGAGATTACTTGGCTCACTTATGAAACAAGCTTCCAGAGGGCTAACTTACTTGTAGATTTCTGAAGAGCATGCTGTGAACAGATGCTAATACAAAAATATTTTGGAGTCAGGTTTTGTGGGGCCTGAAGCTTATAAAATTTGGTTTGTTGTGCAGGGTAGGCAGAACTCTTTTTTAAAAAGCATACAAAATAGCAAATACAAAATTAGGCACAAGTGTGAATATTTATTTAGAATAAGAACAAATCTTTCAACAAATTATAGATTTCAAAAAAGATGACAAATATCCCAAACAAAAATCAATGCAAACAACATAATATTTTGTATTAATTAATCTCCTGAAACATCTCAATTGTACTTGTTTCCCCTTTTTTGTTGCTAGATACTCTTTGATCACATCTTCGTGTGATGGTAATTTTGTAATATCATTTTCTGTAGAAATAATTCAGCCTTACCTCCATCATGACTGATTGAAATTCTTTGTTTAATTATTGATAGCTGGGATACATATGACATGGAACTTTACACACACACACAATCTTACTGCTTAGAGCATTGCTAGAAGTTTGTGCTTATAAATAAAGGAATCCAAATCAATTCTATATCTTCCAATTAATAAAATAGATGTGTATTATTCACTTATACTTGTAAATGCTGCATTTAAGAGCACTCATTTCCTAAGGCTGCCATAACAAATTAATATGAACTGGGTGACTTAATCCAACAGAAATTTATTCCCTCACAGTTCTGGTGGCCAGAAGTCTAAAATCACACTGCCGGCAGGGCCATACTTCCTCCAAAGGCTATATGGGAGAATACTTCCTTGTCTTTTCCTGATAATTCCTGGTATTTTTTGGCTTGCGGCATCACCACTTCAATCTCTGCCTCTGATTTCACATGACCTACTCCTCTATATGTCACCATGCCCTCTCCTTTTCTTATAAGGATACCATCCAAATGAAGGCCCACTTTAAACCAGTGTGACCCCCATCTTAACTTAATTACATCTGCAAATACCCTATTTACAAATAAGGTCAACATTTTAAGGTTCCAGGTAGACATGAATTTCGGAAAGACACTATTCAACCAAGTACATCCCTGACAGGGGAGAATTTCCATCTTGATTAGGCATCGATGAAAGTTGAATACTCTACTTATGCTTATTGTTTGGAAGAATTTTCCACAGCATCAAGCTATGCACTTTTCTTACCTTGTTTCTCCTTCACTATTCATATATTTCTTTAGTAGGTGCCATAGGTCCAGTTGCTATCTCAATGTAGTAGCTATGTTATGGTTTGAATATTTGTCCCTTCCAAAGCCCATGTTGAAACGTATTCTCCAGTGTAGCATTTTGAGTGGTGGGCCTTTAAGAGGTGATTGGGTCATAACAGGCCTGTCCTCATGAATGGATTAATCTATTCATGGATTAGTGGATTCATGAGCTATCATGGAAATGAGGTTGGTGGCTTTATGCAAAGAGGAAGAGAGACCTGAGCAAATATGCTCTACCTTCCTGCCATGTGACAGTCTGTGTTGCCTCAGAATTGCAGAGGATTCCCGTCAGCAAGGGGGCCCTACCAGATGTAGCTCCTTTATCATGGACTTCTCAGCCTCCATAACTGCAAGAAATAAGTTCACTTTCTTTATAAATTACTCAATTTTCAGGTACATATTATGCTATAAGCAACAGAAAATGGACTAAGACAAGCTAGGAGTAATATTGTATACTTTGTGTGTCACAATGTTGTATCATATGTTTGTGTCATATGTTGGCACAGTGGGTAAGATTCCTAAGCCGATTCTGTACTGGGCTGGCTAGCAATTAGTTAGCTATATGCATGAGTCACTGTGAATCACATAAACATCTCCTGCTAAGAGTAAACTAAATGTACCCTCAACTCAAATTCCTCTCAGCTTGATCTCAAAAATGTCCTTGGCTATTTCAATACCACCAGGACTTGAAAGGAACTATGATGGCGAAGAAGTATAACTGGAGAGAAACAGAGGGCTTAACAGATTGTGATTAGAACATCTTATTTTTGAAAAATTTGCAAAAACATATGACATGTGAACACACTGTTAGGGTCCTTCCAGGGTCTTGGAAAAGAGTTATACACGTAAGGGGCTTTGAAACTTATGCTTTGTTTGTTTCACTAGAAATCTATCGCTGCCCATGCCAGCTTTTTTGATAGGGCTATCAAACTGTTAAACCAAGAAAATGTCATTGGCTGTGTATCTGGATTTCAGCAAAAGAGTTAGCCAAGATTTTCATCATTCTTCATGACTAAATTATGGCCAGTTGAATAGAAGTGAAAAATCACATCTCAAGAGGGTTGCTGGTAGAGCAGCATGAAACTGAAAGAGTGGTCAGGGATGTTCTACCTCACCTACTCCATTCCAGTCACACTAGCCCTCTTACTTTTCCACCTCTATGCCAGGTAAACTCCTGCCTCATGGCCCTTGCAGTTTCTGTTCCTGTGACTGTGATACTGTTCTTCTCTCCTCCCACATCTGCTTGCTGGCTTTCTTATTTCTCTGAGGGAAATGTTACCGTGGTAAACAGATAGCCGCCCCCCAACACAATTCGTTTTCCCTTTACAGAGAATAGAATTATTGCTAGCAAGTGGCATATTTCCTCCGGGTATATTTCCAAAAGGGGGATTACTGGGTTGTATGGAAGGTCGATTTTTAGACCTTTTAGAAATTACCACACTGTTTTCCACAAAGGTTGTACTAGTTTACACTCCCAATGACAGTGTTTATTGCAGCATCATTCGCAATAGCAAAAACATGGAACCAACCATGCTGCCCATCGAAAGTGGACTGGATAAAGAAAATAGTAAATATACATGATGGAATATTACACAACCATAAAGAAAAACAAAATTATGGACTTTGCAGTAACTTGGATGGATTTAGAGTCTATAATACTCAGTGATCTATCACAGAAACACAAATATGATTACCACATGTACTCACTCAAAAGCAGACCCTGACATCATAATAATATAAGAAAGAGATTGGCAGTAGTAGGACACTGCCGCGGGGCGGGGGGGGGGGTGGGGGCGGTGGACACAACATCAATAAGGGCACCCAATCTCAAACCAGGCGAAGTGGGAAACAAACTTTACCTATATGATGACCAATTATGTACCTAACCCTGAATTGTACCCCGCACCTTTAAATTTTAAATTAAAATAATTTTAAAAAGTGGCATATTTCCCATCACATCCAGACGAAAACATGCTAAGGTGACCAACTCATCCTGGTGTGCCTGAAGCTTTCTTGAATTGGGCACTATAAATCCCACATCTCAGGAAACCCTTCAGTCCTGGGAAACTGGTAAAGTTGGTCACCCTGTATGTGACTGAATTCTGGTACAGTGAATTCGTGAGAGAATGATTATACTACCTGTAGGCCTGACCCATTGACCACAGCAACCTCTTAAACAATCCTCTATTCCTTATTTTTTCTCATCTGCTGACTTGATGTTAACATCCAGGACAACTTTGGAAGCTCTGTGTTAAGGATGGGAAAGTCTCCATTAACCTGTGGCACTGAATGACAACACTGAATGACAACATGGAACAAATTCCACTTCATAATTCCACCATTCCTCTCCACGACTCAGTGATTGGAGCAAGCAATAATCTGTTGTGTTTAGCCACTGGGATTTGAGACCTTATTTGTTACATCAGCTACCATTACATTAACTAATATAGTCTTCTCAGTAAGATCTTCCCAAACGATGTTATTTTAAATTGCAGCTAATTTCCCCACCCCTCTACTCGCACTCCCTATTTTTCACTCCTGCTTTTTCTCCATATATTTATCACCATGTGACATATCATGTATGCTACTAATTTATTTGTTAATTTTCTGCCTTCTCCAAAGAATGTAGTCTTTATGAAGACAAAAAATTTGTCTATTGTGTTCACTGCTGTGTCTTCAGCATCTAGAACAACAGCACTATCCAATAGGGCTTACTGTGATAATAAAAATATTCTATATCTGAGCTGTCTAATGTGGTAGCCACTAGGCACATATGTCTATTGAGCACTTGAAATGTAGCTAGTGTGATTGAGGAACTGAATTTTAAATTTAATTTTATTTTGAGTTCATTGAACTTTAAATAGCCACATGTGGCTAGTGGCTACCATATCAGACAGCGCATATCTAGAGCAATGTTTCATCGTGCCCACCCAATAAATGTTTGTTGAATGAAAGAATCAATGCATGACTTCAACAGGCTTTTGCTGAGTTTCCACCATGTGACACACACAAATGAGACATTCTGTATTCTTGTTGCATTGACCAGGGCTAATCTGGGTAACTCATTGAGATCTCCTTATGATCTCATAAGTTTATTATTCTGAGTAGTGAGTTCCATGTTTGAGAAACAAACCCAAAATTTCGCCCTTCTCTATTAATTTAAGTTGGACAAGATCCATTTCTAGAACGTGTTATATTCTGTCTTGGGGGGACAGATTTACAACAACAATGCCAAAATAATTTCAGAGAATGAAGTTTCAGTGCTTTGAATATTGTGGTTTGAGGAGTATTAGAAAGGTTGCATTTCCCAAGAGTGTCCTTCTTGCTCCCTTTTTCTGAGCTCAACACTCAGGAGGTGATAATTTCTCCTGTGGTAGAGATGATATCTGGCCTGCAAAAGATACATTCTCATCTTCTTGACACAAAGCTAGACTATATTTTCCAGATTCTTTTGAAATTAGGTGTGGTTATGTGACTGAATTATAACTGGTTCCTCTGCAGGTGGTTTGGTTTTTTTCCCCTCTCTAGTTTCTTTTGAGATGTTTCTCCCTTTCTTGGATCTTCTGCAGTTTCATTACATTTATCTAGGTGTGGATTTGTTTTAATCTAGCCTGGAACATGACACATTTTATTTAATCTAAAAACTCATGTCTTTTTTCATTTCGGTCTTCATCTCTGGGAATATTGCTTCTCCCCATTTCCCCCTAATTTTTCACTTTGCAACTTTTATTAAACTTATGTTGAAACTTCCTCCAAATCACGTTCATAATTCATTTCTTTGCCTCTCTTCTCTCTTTCTCTATGCCTGTATTTTGGTAATTTCCTTACATAAGCCATCTAATTCACGAATTTTCTTTTCACTTTTATCTAGATTGCTGTTTAACTTGTTCACCAATTTTCATGACTCCATTTTTTTATTACTAGAAACTCGGGTTCTCACTCAAATACTTCTTCTTTTTTTGGGCTTTCATAAGGTTTCTCTTCTTGCTTTTATGCCTTTGCTCATTTAAAATACACTTATTTTATAGTCTCTTACAACAATAAGATTAGCCTATTATATCCAGATTGGGGTGCTAATACTCTGGTGATTTTTCTAGCTGTCCCCCACAATGGGTGCATTTTCTGTACATTTATGACTTCTTATTATGAATTTATTTTTAGCAGACTTTTTTCCTGAAGGAGTCCTGTGGGTCACTAGATATGAAAATGAACCTACAAAGTAGTTTGGTTTTTGTTTCAACTGGGAATGCTGGAGGTTCCAAAGGTTCTGGATCCACTTTTATGTTAGTTGTTTGGCTTAAGTTTCCTATGCCACACAAGTACATTGAGTAGAGTGAAATCCTAGGTTTTAATTTCCGAAGATGACTTGTTTCTACTCAAGGGTCCAGATATAAGCCTCCTTATAACTTCCCTGGGCCAGGGCTGCTTCCCTACTAACATTTCTAATCCCCTTTTCAGAGCCTACATAGAACAGCTCTCTAAGATGCCAGCTCTCGTCATCATCGAGGTCTGAAATCTCATTTTCTGTACCACGTTGGTATTAGAACTCCAGCCCCAAGTGTGTGGTGGTACCTGTACCTGGGTGTGAAATCTTCATGGTGTGAGGTGGTACCTGTTTGGCCTCACTCCCTTGACTTTGATTCCTTTCTTCTGATCTGGCACTTGGGAATACTTTCCTTTTATCCTTTTCTGAGGTCATATATGTATTTAAATTCTGGGGGATATGTTTTGTCAGCATTTCTGTATTTGAGTAAGAGGAGAGGTCTTACTCATGAACTCAGTCTGTTTTATTGCTGAAAGTCTGCTGTTGATTCTTTTAGAGTCTCTCAGAAGAACTCTCCAATCTCTCTTTTCTCTGGTTTACTTTCAGCATTTTTGTGATGGGGAGGGGGTGATCTATGTGACATTCCTAATATAGACTGAATACCCCATCATCCAAACAAACTATGGAGACATAATTTATGTAAAATTGATCCTCAAAAGACATGATATGCTTGTGTGCGCTCTTAATGATATACAATGTAAATGTCAGACAGTAGCTTGAAAATTAGGGTCAGAAAACAGTGACCTTTGCATTCTGCCAAATATGTCCTTTGGACAAATTGCATTTTTATTGCATTATATTATATTACATCACTGCAATTATATGAGACTCTTGTTGGAATTTTGAATGCTTCTTTTTATCATTTTAAATATGTATGTATATTATATATGGCAATCTGTGTGTTCTATAAACAACATTCATGGTATAAAAATGAAATTCAAAAATGTGATGACTCAGTAACACATAGAAATATGTTGCAAAATAATAGTTTAAATATATGAGACATTATATGGCTTTTAAGACTAAATATCTGAAGCAAACCAGATTATTATATTGGGCCTAGGACAAAGAATCACTTTTATTTACTATATCAGTATTCCAAAAGAAAAAGAAAAAGAAGAAATTTTCAAAACAAAAATTATTTTAATAGCTTTCAAGTTTCTAATAAGCAATTTTAGTAGTATATACCAATCATGGCATAAAACTCACAGTTTTTACAAAAAATAATTAAGATATAATGGAAGGTTACATTTTTTATGTTGGATGATTCAGGAAAAGTGGTGAAAAGGATGCTTTTGGCTTGTCTCAACTCCCTTGGAAAAAAGTGCTGGTAAGAAAGAAAAACAGGAAGAAAAAAATGCTAGAATTCTATAACACAAACAAGACACACAAGCCATTTTCCTAACTTCACACTATTTAGGAGAGTGACAAAACACCAATTTCCACAAGATGGTCTGTCTTACAAATATGGAACACTTCCCATTCAAATAGGTATCTGGGGCATTCTGGGTAAGCCAGCCAAAACGGGTAGCAATAGCATGTCAATTAAAATAGCAACCTCCCCCATCCTGAGTATTCATCCATGCCACTGACACATTGCAGAAAGGATGCTTGGCCTTTTACTGGCATAAATCTCACGTCTGTAGCCTGCTGTGAGATCACCCAAAAGTCCCACTTTCAGCATGTAGGGTTCCTTTGTTGGTGACATGCAGTTGAGAGGAAGAAATAACATACCATTTGGTATCCTCTGGGCAGGTCTGTAAGCAGACTTGTACTGGGTCCTTGTGCTCCTTTTTCAAGATGCTCAAGATCTGCATGTGCTATGTGCTGCGACATGCAAGTGGCATATAAACAAACCTGTGTTGGTTTCCAGGATAGTGCAATTACCATTTTAGGAGAGCCATCACATTTGTTTCAACCCAAATGATTTGGAAAATGAGGAATTGCTGCTTGTCAGTATGGCTTGTAAGAAAACACCTGATCCCTAGAAATGCAGACTTAGCATTCAAAAACTTCAAAGGAGGCCTAGGCTATTCTACAGACAATCTCAGTGTTCTGCCTGTAACCTCTCACCCTTACCACTGTGGTGCATTCCAGCCTGACATCCATTTGCCAGAACCTGCATTTCCTTGATTTTTCTGGCCCCTGAGGTCTGCATTGACTTCCCACGTGACAGACTGAAAGTGCTGGGAAATTCATGTCAGCTGCCCATAGTGATAATTGGCTTGATACCACACCATTTATTGGCTGCCTTCCCTTCCTTGTTCCACTTTTCTGCTCCCCTACAGCATTTCCTCGGACTCAGCTACGTGTGCTTGAGTCCTTGTGTTCACGTCGTCTTCTAGAGGAACTCCAGGTAAGACAATTATCTTCTCCCAGAGATCCCGAAGGTTAGCATTTTGACAGGCTTCAAGATGCCAGGGTTTCAGTTGAAGGGACATACATTAGAATACTCTGCCAAATGAGCACATATTTTCCAGTTTACTGATCATCTTAAAAGTCATGTTTGCCTGCTAAGTACTCTTCTTCATCTCTTAGATGAACCTTGCTGCAAGGTTCCTATGCTTCCAGCTTATCATAGTTCTCTAGTGCCTTAAACATCCAAATGATGGTGAAGCCACTAAGATTCTAGAAACTAAACAATCATCCATTTTAGGCAACAGCCCCAAGGAAGGAAGTTGGGCTGTGTTTGGAAGTTATAAGTGGAGGTAAGGCCAGAATGGAATTAATATTGATCCACATACATTGGAATTAAAAATACCGGTTGAAATTTTGTTTGCTTTTCTTTGAAATTAAGAGAGTCACTCTGGTTGCCTTGGTTCTTATGGGTTTAAGAACACATGTGGAAATAGTCATCATCTTCTTTACCATAAATACAGCAAATGTTTATTGGGCACTTCATATGTGGGAGGCACTGTTCTAAGTGCTTTATATGTATTGGCTTATTCAATCTCCACAAAACACTAAGTGGACATTATTGTGAATCCCATTTTATGGATGGGGAAGGTGAGAGGTTAAATAAAAGTGTTTGGAATCTTGACCTTGTGCTTACACTTAAAGGAAAAGAAGGAATGGCAGTACAAGTGGCCTCTTGGGACGTGGACTGGAGTTGTGGGGCCTCTTCATTGGCAGCTCATGGTTTCATGGCCAGTGCCTCTGGGCTCTGCCATTGCTTCATTCTTGGGATTTCTATAGCTGCTCCAGCCAACCAGCTGCTTCACTTTCTTGCCTATTAATCTCTTAGTTTCTGTTGATTCAAAGACTGCTCATGAAAAAAAAAAAAGCTTGTTCATGGTCATGGCCACTTATGCCTCCTCCCCCGCAAGGCCTTTGCTGCCTGTCTGCTCTCACCTACCTGCCTTATCTGTAACACATCCAAGCTCCTGAGATGACTGAGTTGTTCAGTCTTTCTTGGTCTCTATTTCTGTTGAACTTTTGCTCCAGGCTACCTGTTGACTTCTGGCCACCTATAGATTCGCTGTCCTCTGGGCACTTGTCCATTTCTGCCCAATCTGGTTGGCTGGCGGATGAGGTCATATGGTAACAGCAGCATGAACTCTGAGTAAGAAACTACCTGAAGGAAGTGACCATGTGGGGGGCCCTATAGCTGTGGCTGGTGGTAAGAGGTGTGAGATGCTCAGCACCAAAGGAGGCCTGCTGAGGTTTCTGCCAGCAGCCATTGAAAACCAATCAGTGGACTTTGAAATTATGGCCTTATTTGGCTTTGCTTTCTTCTTCTGTTGGCTTTATTTCTATGGGAATCCGGGATTGTAGAAAAGTCTGAGCATATTTGAAGTAGGCAATTGCCTTCTCTCATTCCAGAAACATTGAATGCAGGGGATGAAGGACTTGGGAAAATGCACAGCAAAGGATGACTAAATCCTGTGTATAGTTTATGGCCTGAATTGGATCTTGAAAACTATATGAGACTCCATGTTTGAACAGGGGTGGATATGGTGACAGGCTTTTGTTCTTTGTAAGCTTTTTAAAAGTGAAGAATAACATACATCAAGACAAGTGCACAAATCATATGTGTATGGCTCAATGAATTTTTACAAAGTAAACACATCTGTGTAACTACCAGGCAGATCTAGATATATAACAGGAGGCCTTTTTCAGGACTCTGGAAGTGCTCGTTACCATTCTATAGTTCATAGGTCCTTGAATCACAGAAGACACTTTTGGAAAAATTGGGCCAACATCATTTTTGCATAAACTAAGCCCCAGCATGGTCAAGTGTTGTGTGCAAAGCAATGCAGCTAAAGAGCATTTGGTTTGGGTTTTTCTTTTTTTCTAAAACATCAGATTTTTTTCTGTTGCTTCAGTAAGTCAGTGCCTATGAATAAATCACCCCACCTCCTTACTTCTCCTTTTTATTTATTCTACACATCATTTTTTTTTTCTTATCTTGTGCTCACTTTTTGGTCAAATAATTTAGGATCATGGTTTTCCCCAGAATCTCTGTACCTGGTACATGGAAAGATAGCTCTCTTCCCATGTCAATAATCAGTGACAGCCTGCGGACACGTAACGTATAACAGCAGAGAGCATGGGGTCAGTGCCCACCCTTCCACAGGGTGTCCTTCACCCCTTCCCACTCCCATCAGAATCTTAAGAAATTGGCACTCATTCCATCTAAGGCTCTCATGGCAGAGATGACTAGCTGGCCACCAGCATTGAGTTTCACCTCCATGATGGAGAGCTGTGGCTGGAAAGCAGGTGCCCAGCCAGGGAGTTCATTTCCCAGACCCCCAGGAGTGCCCATTAGAAGACTGGTTCTTTTTTTTTTATTTTATTTTATTTTATTATGTTATTGTGGGGTACAGTTAGGGGTTAGGCATACAAAAATGTTTCGTTCAGGTACCCTTGTTGATAAGAGGTGTCTCCCCATCCCCAGACAGATACCCACCACCATTAATCCCA
>CAUYQG010282309.1:0-30251 GCA_963574415.1 Tarsius wallacei | reverse complement strand
ACGCCCGGCTAATTTTTTGATTTATTGTAGAGATGAGGTCTCGCTTGCCCAGGCGGGTCTCGAACCCACGGGCTCAGGCAATCCACTCACCTCAGCCTCCCAAAGGCACGGGATTACAGGCTGAGCCACCGAGCCCGGCTTGCTGCTATTCTAATTGGTCTTCCCTGGTAGGTAGTCGGACCTTTTTCTCTTGCTGCCTTTAGGAATTTTTCTTTTATACCTACTTTGTTTAGGTGAATTATTAAGTGTCTAAGAGTTGGTCTTCTCATTTATTGTCTTGCAGGGGTTCTCTGAATCTCTTGTGTTTGAATTTTTGCAGCACTGATGAGATGAGGGAAGTTTTCTTGAATAATTTCGTGGAATGTTTGTTCCAAGGTGGTCTCTGTCTCTCTTTCTGCCTCAGGAAGTTCAATTACTCTTAGGTTCAGTCTCTTGAAGTAATCGTTCATCTCTTGAAGATTTTCTTCTGTCTTTTTAAGCTTCCTTTCTATGTTTTTGACAGTTTGGGTTGGTTCTGCATTTTAGTCTTCAAGCTCTGAGATTCTTTCTTCAGCTTTGCTATTTCTGCTTTCCCTCTTATTAGTTTGTTATTTATTTCAATCACAGTATTCTCTACTGCGGTTATTTTAGTTATCAGCTACTTCCTATTTTCCTCTTGTCTCTCCTCAATTCTTTTTATTCTCTCTATTAATGTCTTGATGTCTGGGTTTGTTGTATGTGACCAGTCATTCTGAGGGCTCTTCATTGTTTGCATTCTGAAGTCTGTTTTCTCAGTGTCTGACCTCCCAGGGGTCTGTGTGAAACCTATATTCTTTGTTTGGTTTTTCTTCATTTGTGTAGATTTTCCTCCCCACTTTTTCCTTCCCTCCGTCTCCACCCCATCTTCTTTAATTCTGCCGTTCAGGGGTGGAGGGGTTGCTTTTACTTCTGTTTATTCAATCTCCTATTCTTACTTATGTATACCCTCTGACTTTGTTCAATTCTCTAGCTGGACTGTAGGTTGGGGGCGATCCTATTTGCAGTTTTTAGATTTAATTGAGGGGAGAGCTGTGATTCAAAAATCTATCTGCAGATCCCAGTATCCACTAACAGGTGTATGGCACTTCCCACTGCCTTGCAATCTGTTCATGCGGTGAGGTTATAGGTTTACTCCCTGAAAGCAAAATGAGGTAAGAAAAGGGAAAAGAATGGAACAGGGAGTGTGTTTTTGTCTTTTTAAATAATAGCCGTCCTGACTATAGTAAGATGATATCTCATGATGATTTTGATTTAAAATTCTCTGAGGATTAGTGATGTTGACCATTTTTCCATATACCTTTTAGGCATTTGCATGTCTTCTTTTGAGAAATAGCTGTTCATGTCCATTGCCTACATTTTAATACGATTACTTGTATTTTCTTCATGTTGAGATGAGTTCCTTGTCTATTCTGGATATTAATTTCCTATTAGAAGAATAGTTTTCAAATGTTCTCTCCCATCATGCAGGTTGCTTTTTCATTCTGTTGATTTTTTTTTTTTTTTTTTTTTGCTGTGCAGAAAATTTTTTTATTTTTATTTTCATTAAGTCCCATTTATCTATTTTGTGTTTTTGGTGTCTGTGCTTTTGGGGTCAAAGTCATAAACTCTTTGTCTAGACTAATTCCAGGAGCATGTTCCCTGGATTTACTTCTAGTATTTTTATAGTCTCAGGTCTTACATTTAAGTCTTTAATTCATCTTGAGTTGATTTTTTTGTATATGATGAGAGATAGGAGTCTTGTTTCATTCTTTTGCATATAACTATCCAATTTTCACAGCACCATTGACTGAAGAGGGCATTTGTTTCCCAATATAAGCTCTGGTTAGCTTTGCCATCAGTTGGCTGTAAATATGTGGCTCTTTTTCTGAGTTCTCTATCCTGCTCCGTTGGTCTATGTGTCTATTTTTATATCAACAAGATGCTATTTTGATTACTGTAGATTGTAATATAGTTTTAAATATATTGCATATTAAAATATATATAATATTTTTTAAGCATGGTTACCTAGATATTCTAAAGATAGTAGGATTATGAATGAATTTTATTTTATCTTTTTGTATTTGTTTGCATTTTCCAAATTTGTCCATGGTGTATAGATGTCACTTTCATAATTAGAAGAGGAAATATTTCCAAGTTGAAGAATTTTATTTCTTCTAGATGAACAAACTGCTCACTTCAGTTTCTACCTTTGTTTTATATATATATATTATACATATGTACATATATAATTTATATAAATATTTTTAAAAATTTTAGATTCAGGGTGCACACATGCATATTCATCACTTGGACATATTGTGTAGTAGTGGGGATTGGGTCTCAGGTAGCCCTTTCCCCAGATAGTGAACATTGTGCTCTGTAGGTAGTTTCTGAACCCTCCCACCTTACTGGTGTCCCCAGTGTCTATTATTTCCATCCTTGTGACCATTAGGTCCCACATATGAGTGAGAACATGCAGTGTTTGGTTTTCTGTTTCTGAGTCAGTTTACTCAGGATGATGAATCTCCAGCTCCATTTATGTTGCTAAAGGACCCATTTCAAAGGACATAATTTTATTCTTTTAGCTGCGCTCGGTAGCGCAGCCTGTAATCCTGTGCTTTGGGAGGCCGAGGTGAGTGAATTGCCTGAGCCTGCGGGTTTGAGACCCACCTGGGCAACTTGGCGAGACCTCATCTCTACAACAAATCAAAAAAAAAAAAAATTAGCCGAGCGTGGTAGTACGCGCCTGTAGTTCCAGCTACTTGGAAGGCTGAGGCGGAAGGATCACTGGAGCCCGCAGGTCGAGTCTGTGGTGGCCGGGAGTGGCCACTGCACTCCAGTCTGGGCGACAGAGTGAGAATCCGACTAAAAAAAAAAAAATTATTCTTTTGTTTGACTGCATAGTATTTCCTGGTGTATATATACCAAATTTTCATTATCCACTGATCAGTTGGTGGGCATTTAGGTTGATTCCATATCTTTAAAATTATGAATTATGCTATGATGAATATGTGGGTGCAGATGTCTTTTTACACACTGACCTCTGTTCCTTAGGATAGATACCTAGTAGTAGGATTGCTACATCAAATAGTACATCTACTTTTAGTTCTTTGAGTAATCTTCATACCACTTTCCATACCAGCATCTACTGTTTTTTTTTTTTTTTTTTGCTTTTTTAATAATGGCCATTCTGACCGGTGTAAGGTGGTATCTCATTGTGGTTTTAAGTTGTATTTCTATGATGATGAGTGATGTTGAACATTTTTTCATATGTTTTTGGCCATTTGTATATCTTCTTTTGAAAGATGCCTGTTCATGTCATTTGCCCACTTAAAAAATTTTTTTTTAAATATGTGGGATACAGTTCAGGGTTACGTATACAAGTGTTCATTATGCAGATACCCTGGTTGATGTGGTTTGCCCCCCCACCTCAGCATTTTCCCACTACTGCCAATCCCATACCTGCCCTCCTCTGGCAGTTTCCCACTACTTCCAATTCCTTTCTTATAGTATTACAACAGTTATTCAAGGTCCGCTTATGAGTGAGAACATGTGATACTCAGTTCTTTGTTTCTGCAATAGATCACTCAGTATTATAGCCTCTAAGTCCATCCAAGTTGCTGCGAAGTCCATAATTTTGTCCTTCTTTATGGCTGCATAATATTCCATTGTGTATATCTACTACACTTTTTTTATCTAGTCCTATTTCGATGGGCAGCATGGTTAGTTTCATGATTTTGCTATTGTGAATAATGCTGCAATAGACATGCATGTGCAGGTATCTTTTTAATAGCGTGATTTGAGTCCCTCCAGGTATATTCCCAGTAAAGGGATTGCAGGGTCATATGGGACATCAATTTTTAGATCTTTTAGGAGTTGCCACACTGTTTTCCACAGAGGCTGTACTAGTTTATACACCCACCAACAGTGTACAAGTGTTCTTTTTTCCCTCATCCTCTCCACCATCTGTTGTTTTTTGAGTTATTGATGATGATCATTCTGACTGGAGTTAGGTGGTATCTCAGTGTGGCTTTAATTTGCATTTCTTTGATGACTAGTGAGTCTGAGCATTTTTTTATGTATCTGTTGGATGCTCATATGTTTTCTTTTGAGAAGTGTCTATTCATATCTTTTGCCCACTTTGTAATGGTACCCACTTTTCAATGAGGTTATTTGCTTTTTGCTTGCTGATTTGTTTCAGTTCTTTGTAGATTCTATATATTAGTTTTTTATCAGATGTACAGTTTGTGAATATCTTTTCCTGTTCCATAGGTTGCCTATTTTCTCTGTTGATTAATCCTTTTGCTGTGCATAAACTTTTTCATTCAATTAAGTTCCATTTATTTATTCTTGTTTTAGTTGCATTTGCTTCTGGGGTTTTAGCCATGAATTTTTGTGTTTTTGTTTTGTTTTGTTTTTGTCTAAGCCAATGTCCAGAAGAGTTTTTTCTAGGTTTTCTTCTAGGATTTTTGTGGTCTCAGGTATGAAATTTAAGTCTTTAATCCTTCTTGAGTTAGTTTTTATATCTGGGAAGAGATAGGAATCAAGTTTCATTTTTTCTGCATGTAACTATCCAATTTTCCCAGCACCATTTGTTGAGTAGGGTGTCCTTTTCCCAGTATATGTTTCTATCTACTTTGTCAAAGATCAGTTGGTTATAGGTATTTGGGCTTATTTCTGGATTCTCTATTCGGTTCCATTGGACTGTGTGTCTGCTCTTGTATCAGTACCATGCTGTTTTGGTTACTACAGCAGCATAGTATAATTTGAAGTCAGGTAATGTGGTGCCTCCTACTTTGTTCTTTTTGCTTAGGCTTGCTTTGGCTATTCTGGCTCTCTTTAGGTTCCAAATGAATTTTAGGATTGTTTCTTCTAATTCTGTAAAAACTGACACTGGTAGTTTGATAGGAATTGCATTGAATCTGTAGATTACTTTGGGTAATACAGTCATTGTAATAATGTTGATCCTTCCAATCCATGAGTATGGGATATTTCTCCATTTGTTTGTGTCTTCTGCAGTTTCTTTCATCAGAGTTTTGCAGTTCTGCTTGTAGAGATCTTTCACCACCTTGGTGAAATATATCCTTAAATATTTTTAGCTTTTTGGCTGATATTGTAAATGAAATTGAGTTCTTGATTTGATTCTCAACTTGGTTGCTATTAGAGTACAGTAATGTTATGGATTTGTGTGTGTTGATTTTGTATTCCGAAACTTTACCAAATTCATGTATTAAGTACAGGAATCTTTTGGAGGAGTACTTAGTGTTCTCTAGGTATTAGATCATATCATTGGCATACAGAAATGGTTTGATTTCTTTTTTTACAATTTGGATACCCTTTATTTTTTTTTCTTGCCTGGTTGCTCTGGTTAGGATTTCCTGTACTATATTGAATAGAAGTGGTGAAAGTGGGTATCCTTGCCTTGTTCCAGTTCTTAGAAGGAATGTGTTCAACTTTTCTCTGTTCAGGATGACATTGGATGTGGATTTGTCATATATCATTTTTATAATTTAGAGGGATGTTTCTTCTATGCTTATTTTGCTGAAGGATTTTATCATGAGGGGATGCTAGATTTTATCAAATGCTTTTTCTGTGTCTATTGAAGTGATCATATGACTTTTGCTTTTAATTCTGTTTATGTAGTGGATCATGTTTATTGACTTATATATGTTAAACCACCCTTGAGTCCTTGGGATAAAACCCACTTGGTCATGGTGCATTTTTTTTTTTATTGTACTATTGAATTAAGTCTGATAATATTTTGTTGAGGATTTTTGTGTTTATGTTCATGAGGGATATCGATCTGTCATTTTCTTTTTTTGTTGTGTCTTTTCTTGGCTATGGTATCAGAGTGATATTGGCCTCATAGAATGAGTTAGGGAGGATTTTCTCCTCTTCAATCTCATGGAATAGATTGAAACTGGTACCAATAAAATCGGTACCAGTTCTTCTTTGAGGGTCTGGTAGAATTCAGGTGTGAATCCATCAGGTCCTGGACTTTCTTTTGCTGGGAGACTTTTAATTACTGTTTCAATCTTGCTACTCATTATTGGGCTGTTCAAGGTTTCTATTTCTTCCTGACTCAAGATTGAGGGGTTGTATGTTTCCTAAAGTATATCCATTTCCTCTAGACTGTCTAGTTCGTGTAGAGATGCTCATAATAATCTTGGATGATCTTTTGATTTTCCTTCATATCAGTCGCAATGTGTCCTTTTTCATTCTGATAGAATAAATTTGAGTCTTCTCTGTTTGTTTCTTATTTAATCCAGCTACAGGTCTATCCATTTTGTTTATTTTTTCAAAGAACAAATTTTTGTTTCATTGGTCCTTTGTATTTTTTTATTTCAATTTCATTTAATTCTGGTCTGATCTTTGTTATTTCTTTTCTTCTTCTAGCTTTAGGTTTGGTTTGTTCGTATTTTTCTAGTTCCTTGAGGTGTGATGTTAGATTGTTGATATGAGATCTATCAGTCTTATTAATGTAGGCCTTAAGTGCTATAAGTTTTCCACAGAGCACAATTTTTCCTGTGACCCAGAGATTTTGATAGCTTGTTTCATTGTTGTCACTCCTTTTGATAAATTTTTAAATTTCCATCTTGGTTTCATTGTTTACTCAAGGATCATCCGGGAACAAATTGTTTAACTTCCATGTTTTGCTTGGTTTCATGAGTTATTCTTGGAGTTAATATCTAGTTTTAATTCACTGTGGTTTGAATAGGTGCTTGATATGATTTCAATTTTTAATTTATTGAGGCTTGATTTTGGCTTATCATATCGTCTATCTTGGAGAATATTCCATGTGCTGGTGAGAAAAGTGTATACTCTGTAGTTTGTAGTTTGGGGATAGAATGTTCTGTTGATGTCTGGTAGTTCCATTTCCTCCAGAGTCCTGTTGAGTTTCGGCTTTGATGATCTATCTACTGCTCTCTCTGGAATGTTGAAGTCTCCCATTGTTATTGTATTGCTGTTTATCTCTTTTGTTTAGATTTAGTAGAATTTGTTTTATAAAGCCGGGGGTTCTAGTGTTAGGTGAACATATATTTAAAATTGTTATGTCTTCTTATTGAAATGATTCCTTTATCATTAAATATATAACACTTTTTGTCTTTTTTTAAAAACTGTCATTAATTTAAGTCTATTTTATCTGATTTGAGAATGGCTACTCCTGTTCTTTTTCGGATTCCTTTTGCATGGAATATTTTTCCCCATACTTTAACTTTGAATCTTTAGGATTATTTGTGTGAGTTAAATGTGTCTCTAAAAGGCAGCAGATATTTGGGTTGTGTTTTTAACCCACTCTGCCAGTCTATATCTTTTTGGTGGGATACTGAGACAATTTGCATTCAGAGCTAGTAATGATATGCAAGGTATTATTCTATTAATCATACTGGTTGTTTTATTTATTTTTTCACTTTCTCTATTGTGTTGGTGTTCCATAGGGCCTGTGAACCTTATGATTCCCAGTGTTTTTCTACTGGTGTATTTAAACCATTTATTCCAGTATTTAGAACTACTTTTAGTATTTCTTGTATAGCTGCTCTAGTGGTGACATATTCCTTCAGTGTTTGCTTGTTTGTGAAGAACTTCAATTATCCTTCATTTATGAAACTTAGTTTTGTGGGATACAGTATCCTTGACTGACAGTGATTTTGTTGGAGGAGATTGAAGATGGGGTTCCAATCCCTTCTAGCATGTAAAGTTTCTTATGAGAAGTCTGCTGTTAGTCTAATAGGTTTAACTTTGTAAGTTATTTGGTACTTTTGTCTCACTTCTCTTAAAATTCTTTCCTTCACATTAACTTTGCATAGTTGAATGATTATATAGCTTGGGAATGAACTTTTTGCAATGAATTTTGTGATTCTTTGGGTTTCTTGTATCTGGTGTTTATAACTCTGGCAAGGCCAGGAAAATTTTTCCTCTATTATTTCCTCAAATAGGTTTTCTAAACCAGTTGCTTTCTCTTCTTCCTCAGAATAATCCATGATTCTTAGGTTTGGACATTTTATATAATCCTACATTAGTTGGAAACTTTGTTCCATTCTCTTTATCCTTTTTTCCATATTGTTGTCTGATTGGATTAATTCAAAAGTTTTGTTTTCAAGTTCTGAAATCCTTTCTTCTCTTTGTTCTAGTCTACTGTTAAAACTTTTCACTGCATTTTGTACAGCATTTTGTAAATGCTTCTTTCATTTCCAAAGTTTCAGCTTTTTTTTTTTTTCTCTTTTTTCTTTTTTTGGTGTCTATCTCTTTGAAGAATTTCTCATACATGTCTTGAATAGTTTTTTTTTTTTAAATTTAAGTCAGTTTTTAATTTTAACCTAAATTTCATTGATCAATTTTATAATCAACCTTTTGAATTATAATTCTGGAAGTTCAATAATTTTATTTTGGTTAAGGTTCATTGGTAAAGAGTTAGTGTGATATTTTGGGGGTGTTGGAGAACTATGTTTTTTCATATTGTCAAAATTATTTTTCTGGTTTCTTCTCATTTGGGCAGATGATTTCTTCTTATTTGATATTGACAGGGGGCTGACATAGGCGTAGTAGAGTTCCCTTGGTTATATATATAGGCTTGGTGTGAAGAGTCTCTTAATTGCTAGCTGTGGCAGCTCTGTGCTGTGTATCTGCATTGGCCCATGGCATCCTGCATAACTGGAGTGTCTTGGAAAGTGTTTTTGACTAGAATTTGGGACCAGGCCTTTCCCAAAGCTGGGGTATTATATCTGAATTGGTGGACTATACTGTTGACCTCTGGTCAGAGGGTGGTGCTTGGGAAAGAAAGCCAGCTGCAATGGTGAGTGTAGTGTTTCTCCTTGCCAAATGTTGCTTTAAGGAAGTTCCCAGTCAACCTAGGTGATGGGTAAAGCTCTGGGGATTTCCTAAGTTCTTTGTCTGTTTTGAATCTTTGAGGGGAGTGCAGAGGAAAGGAGCTGAATCACCCTGCAAGTGTGCACTTAGATACCTGGTGGGGATTAGGAGGCAGTTCAAGGCAACTGGAGTAATGCTATTGTACAGAACAGGGACAGAAGAGGGGAGTTAGAAGTTGCTAGGCAATGTGTGATCTGAATGTTAAGGTGCAACCAGCTTCAGGGTCTAAGGTGTTCTCAAGCATCCTGCCAGTCAGGAACTATCTGCAGCCTTGGGGTTTGCCCTTGGGGCTCATTCCCTCCCAAGCTAGCTGGAATGCAGTCTCTCCATCCTGCAAGGGTTGAGATCCTGGGAAATGGCAACTGGTGCTGCTCAAGGCTTTTTTCCTGCACCACTCCACCGCAGAGCAGGCTGTGGGGAAGGCAGTTTCCCATGAGGGACTGGGATCCTACAAGGCTCATGGTGCCCTACAGGTTCATGGCAGGAGCACAAAACTCCTGAATTCTCTTCAATACCTTTCCCACTGCATCTGGAGGCTGTGGTGGATTCTGGTGGTGCAGACAAGAGTCCAGTCGGTCCCAGCCCAAGTTGGTGGAGTTTTTTCTTCTTCTTTGCTCTAAGTGGTTATTGCTACTCCTTTGGAGATGCATGGGGAATGCTGCTGGATCCATTCTTCTCTGGGTGCTGAGGAAACTCCTACTCTTATTCTGTATGAGGAATTCACTCTAGCTGCCTCCTATCAGGCATCTTAGTCCCTTCGCCTTGTATTATATTTTGAAATCTGGAAATATGCCTCCAGCTTTGCATTTTTTATTCAGGGTTGCTTTTCTTATTTGGACTTTTATTTGGTTCCATGAGAATTTTGGGACTTTTTTTTTCCAATTCTGAAGAGAATGATTTTGGTATTTTGATAAGGATGCACTGAATTTGTAAATTTATTTGTGCGTATGGTCATTTTACCTATATTAATTCTTCTGATCCATGAGCTTGGGATGCTTTTGTATTTGTCCTGGTTATCTTCAATTTCTTTCATCAACATTTTGTAGTCTTTCCTGTAGAGTATTTTTGCTTTCTTGGTTAAATTTATTTCTAGGTATCTGAATTTTTTTTTTGTATCTCTCATAAATGACAGTGCCTTCTCGATTTTGTTCTCAGCTAAATTAATATTGATGTATAGAAATGTTACTGATTTTTGTACATTGATTTTGTATTCTACAACTTTGCTGAATTTATCAAATTTAAGTGTTTTTTGGTTAAGCCCTTGGGTTTTGCTGGATATAAGGCCATATCATCAACAAAAAGGGACATTTTAAATAATTCTGATCCTTGAGAGGACTGTGAATGTGTCTTTACTTGCAAAGTGAGTTTCCCAAAAGCAGCATATATTTTGATCATTTTAATAAATTCATTCAACATTTTCTCTCTCTCTCTCTCTCTCTCTCTCTCTCTCTCTATATATATATATATATATATATATATGTATATATCACCTGAACCCAACAGGTTGAGGCTGCAGTGGCCATGAGCATGCCACTGCACTCTAGCCTGGGTGACAGAGTGAGACTCCAACTATTTAGAGTGCAGTGGCATGCTCATGGCCACTGCAGCCTCAACCTGTTGGGCTCAGGTGATCCTTCTGCTTCAGTCTTCTAAGTAGCTGGAAGTACAGGTGCATGCTGTCATTCCCAACTAATTTTTTGATTTATTGTAGAGATAAGGTCTCACCATGTTAGTCAGGCTGGTCTCAAACCTCTGGGCTCAAGGAATCCTCTCACCTCCACCTCCCAAGGTGCTGGGATTACAGATGTGGACCACTGTGCCCAGCCTCATACTATATCTTTTAAGGTGAGAATTAAATCTATTTACATTCAAGATTATATTGATATGTGGAGCTTTGTTCCTGTCATATTTTTAATTGTTTTTCTGGTTGTTTTTATAGTCTTTGTTGTTTTTTTCTTCTTTTTTTATTGTTTGCCATGTAGTTTGGTGGTTTTCTGTAGTGGTATGATTTAGGCACTTTCTCTTTCATTTTTGTATGTTTCCTTTCCCAGTGAGTTTTATACTTTTGTGTATTTTCATGTAAATGTCACCCTTTCACTTCCAAGTTTAGGACTCCTTTGAGTAGTTCTAGTAAGGCTGATCTAGTAATAATAAATTCCCTCAGCAAATATATATATATATATATATACACACACACACACACACACACACACACACACACACACATATGAGTGACTTCATTTCAATTTCATTTATAAAGGATAATTTTGTTGACTATATGATTCAATTTTTTTCAGCACTTTGAATATATCATTCTATTCTCTTTTGACCTCTCAGTATTCTGCTAAAAAATTCATTGTTAATCTGATGCAGTTTTCTTTATGGGTGACTAAGTGTTTTTTTCTTGCTTTTTAAAATAATTTGTTCTTTACTTTGACTTTAGTCAGCTGTGGAGAAGAACTTTTTGTAATGTATATGCTTGGGGATGTTAAGCCTCCTGTATCTGAATGCTAATTCTCTGTCTAGACTTTGAACATTTTCATATATTATTTTGTTAAATAGATTTTCTAATACTTTTTTTCCTTTGCCCTCAGGTATACTGATAATTTGTAAATGTGGTTATTTTATATTGTCTTAAATATCATGATTGCTTTGCTCATCCTTTAAATTTTTTTTTCTTTATTTTTGTCTGACTGGGTTATTTTAAAAGACCTGTCTTTAAGTCATGAATTTTTTTCTTCTGCCTGATCTAGTCTATTGTTGACACTTTCAAATGTATTTGGTATTTTCTTCAATGAATTATTCAGCTCCAGAATTTGTATTTGCTTCTTTTTAAAATATTAATTTCTTTGGTAAATTTCTCCTTAATTCCTGAAATTTTTAAAAATTTATTTGTAATGTTTTCCAGAATCTCACTAAAATTCTTTAAATTCATTATTTTGAATTATTTACTTGAAAAATTCAAAAATGTCTTTTAATTAAGATCTGTTGCTGGAGAATTATTGTGTTCTATTGGAGCTTTCACATTTTCTTGCTTACCCATGTTTCCTGTGTCCTTACATTGATATCTGTGCATATAACAAAATAGTTACTTCTTCCTATTTTTGAATTTACTTTTGTAGGGAAGGACATTTTTTTAAAGAAGTATCTTTAGTGTTTGGAGGACAAGAGCACTTTGGTTTTTATATGTAGTGCATGTAGTTGTGTAGTTTCTAAATGATTTCTCTGGTTATAAACAGCATTTGTGATATCTGTGATTTCTTCAATAGAAAGGAGGATGTAGTTAGGGTGTGGTTATCAGTGGAGGCTGTGGTGAAGTTTTACTTGGGACTAGAATGTTAAATGGGCCAATTTTCAGGCTCCAGGGGTGGTAACAATGAGCTAAATATGTCTATCTGTGTGCCCTAGGGTAGTATATGTTGGCACGTGTGTTGGTGATTACCAATGGGCCCACTTTTCTGGCACCAGGTGGCTTGCTCAGATGCTAGTAGAGGCAATGGTGGACTGGTAGTTGGTGCTTGCAGGTAGGTGCCAGCTGAGGCAGTAGCAGCTGGGAGTTTGGGCACAGCCTCAGGCTCCTGGGTGGGATACTCAGGTTCCTACAGTGGTAGATTGGGTTGGGCAATCCCAAAGACCTTGTGCTCAAGCCCCCTGATGTGAGAGCAAGCACTAGCTATGGGGGCAGGGGATGATGGAGAAGTGATCCGCAGGCCTTAATCATAGAGCTTGGGTGAAGAGCGGTGGCAGTCACAGTTAGACCTCTCCACTAGACAAGGTAGAGCCTCCCTCCGTGGTCACAGTCTGGGCTGGTAGGTAGAGAAAATGTGGCTCTTTTATGCTCCAGTCCTGGTTGAATTCCCTCCTGTCCTTGCTCCAAAAGACCTCGCCCAGTTTGCAGCCAAGTCCCAGCAGCCACTCACATCTGGCTCATGACCCTATGTCAGATCCTGGCAGTGCAGTACTTGCTTCCTGGCACCAGCCGTACTTGCTTCCTGGCACCAGCCATGGCCTCTCAGGCCTCACCCATTCTCTATCCCTAGCTAAAAGAGCGCTCCTGCTTTACTTCCCTGTCCCAGCAGTGAAACTTCAAGTTTCTGAAATGCCCGAGTATTGGCACTGCTGGATCCCAAGACAGTGTGCAGTTGCCAGAAGTTAGTTTTGAAACAGGTGCCTTACTGTTGGTGCTTAGGTCTCAGAAAGGGTGTGGGACGGAATGGAAGCTCTCTTCCTGGAGCTGTTCTGTCCCACAGTCTTCCAGCAGATTCCTATGTTAATTTCAGGAATTGGGAGAATCAGGGGCTCTCCCCAGGCTGAATTGCGTGATTCTACAGTGAGTATGTGGATCGCTGGAAGTCTGTTACTCACCCTTTCCCTGTGTTGGCAAGTCACTCCCAGCTACCTGTTAATCTTGATTAGGGAGGCTGCCTTTCCTCCTTCTCCTTCCCAGCTTTTAAGGTCCCCTGTTATTTCTCCGTTGACTTCAAGAATTATCTCTTGGATAATGTACTCAAAGTGTGACTATCTGTTCACTATTCTGGTTCCAGCTAAGTGGAAGAAACAGGCATAAAATGCGTTCAGTCAGCCATTGTGAACCCCCCACCACAACACTGTGGCTTTGTTATTTGATTTTCTTTTAGTTACTACCATAAGTAAAAAATACAACTTGTGTCTACCACGTTAAACATTTTCTTAACTTGCTATCTGCATCCAAGCTTGGGTTGTAATTCTGTGCAGTGGAAGTTCTGGCTTGTTGGCTGTGTTCTTAAAGGGCTGATTGTAGCTCAAGGACTGTGGCCACTGCTGTTGGAAATGTTAAGTGCTCTGGGAGTAGAGCTCCGATAATAGGCAAGAAAAGTAACATTTACTTACTAGAGTCCAATCCTGAGTCAGAATCCATGCCAGGTCCTATAATAAGTGTAATTTACTCCTTTTAAGAACCCTGTGTGAACATTATTGCCCTTGTTTTGCAGACAAGGGAACTAAGGAGTCTCAATATCACACAGAATCAAAGATGAGCTATAACCCAAGGCTGTCTTACCCAGAAACTCACTGAGCTAAAGCCAGTATTTATAAGAATAATAAGGAAAAGAGCCACATGGGAAGAAGAAATAAGTATAAAACAGCTAATGAAGTCTATTGAATATGCATGTGTTTTTCCCCCCCCAGGCCCTCCTATAAAGCATTGTATCTTCTGTCCTCAATTAAGTTTGCATTAGGAATCAAACTGGAGTGTACATGAATGAAGCAGAATGAGCACAGAATATAAGGGGGATCCCCTGCAAAAAGGAACCCAGAATCTCGACAGTCCAGACAACATCCTATTTGATGTTACATCTTTACCCTGGAAGCTATTTTTCTTGGGGTTCCCAGAGACTCCAAGCCCACATTAGTGATGGAGATGGAGATGAAGGAAGACTATAGGCAATAAGATTTCACTGCCCAACTGGTCCTGAGCATCCTGCCCCTACTGACTCTCCAAGTATCTTATCTAGAGTGTGGACTCCAATGTGGACTGTCAAAACATAATTCTCTGCTCAAAGAACTAGAGCCATGTTTTTAAAGTACATGTCATGATCCATCCGTGAGTAATGAAATCCCTTTATAGAGTTGTGGCCAACATCTTTTAAAAGTGAATATAGTAAGACAGGAAAGTATAGAAAATAAAATATCAGGACACACAGTGCAAAGCAAGTACAAGTATTGTACTGTGAACTTGTTTTATATGTGTGTGTGTGTGTGTGTGTATTTGTGGAAATGTATACATAATTCATACATACATATGTACACATACTGTGAATATAAACATGACAGGACCTATATATGTATATGAGATTGCTAGGTCACATGCATAAGCTATTCATTTGCCAGCCAAGAAAAATTTATTTTATTACCTTGGGACTTGATTTCTTATGTGAGAATTGGGACAGGAACCTTGCCTAACTAGTTGCAATGGAAGTAGTTGCTCAGTGTTTTTTTATGATTGTATACAAATAAACTGTACTTTATTGAATATTAGCAGTTCTTCTTGAAAACAGATTATATGACTAATATTTTCAAAAAAAACATTTTTGAGTGGAGAATTTGCAGGTTTTTAAAAGTATTTTTTTCCTCTGTATTTATTTTCTGGTCATTTTGTTTGTTTGTTTGTTTGTTTTTTGAGTCAGAGTCTCACTCTCTGTCACCCAGACTGGAGTACAGTGGCATGTTCACGACCGTCATAGCCTTGACCTGCTGGACTCAGGTGATCCTCAGTCTTCCAAGCAGCTGGGACTACAGGTGTGCACCACCACACCCAGATAATTTTTTGATTTATTGTAGAGACGAGATCTTACCAAGTTGCCTAGGCTGGTCTTGAACCCCTGGGTTTAAGTAATCCTCTTGCCTCCTTATCCCTTTTTAATAATGAACATGTATTGTCTTTTACAAGAGAAAAATATGGATATATCTTTAAATCCAACTGAAACTTCAATGTTTTATGTATTACAGAGGAAATTGTTTTTACCACAAATGACTCAGAAGAAAAAAGAACCAAAAAATTACAAAAATGCAGAACAATTTGCAAGAACAAAATATCCTTTTTCTCCCTTATTATAGGGGCTGTGACTATGCAGTAAATGTATAATTTGTGGAAATTGTCTGCTGACTGCTTTAACTGTCAGGGAATTTAAATAAATTTAATCTCTATCACTCCATGAATGTTGAAACACCAGGGAGTCGGGGTGTGACTTGGACTTTTCTGGCAGGAAAGTCCTCTCCCAATGCTCTTGCTGATAAACGCAGCCATATGAAAGTGTTCTCAGGATAGTTAGATCAAGGTAATTCTGAAAATAGAGTTTATGAGGTACCAGCATTCCAGCACTGGTTGCTTTTAGTCCTCGCAATAACCTATGAAATAAACACTCATAATGACCACATTTCACAGATGAGGAAACTAAGGAACATAGGAAAAGTGAGTGTGGCACTCCCTTGGGTTCTATGCAAAGGACTTTGGACCTTAAATGTTTTATGGAGGGAAGTGACATACTTGTATCTGGATTTTGAAAAAATTATTTGGAAAACAGTGTATATGTTGTATCAAAGGTGAAAAACATCAAGAGTGCAAAACCTAGTTGGGAGACCATTGTTCACTCTCTCTTTCCATAGCTACTCCACCCCTGCATGCCGAGGACTTCATGATCTTGTGTCTTTCTACTTATTATTTGCCTTGTGAGAGTTCCTGTCTTCCCTTTGTTCCCCTGGGAAATGTATGCTTTGCCCCTTCAAGAGCTAGTTTATAGGATACTTCCTATCTGCAGTATTAGCTAATATGCCTCTTGCCTATGTGAAAGGCAGCACAAAGTGAGAACTAAAGCAGGGAGTGAGGAATCAAACTAATCTGCTCAACCTCTAACAAGCTGTGTCCTTTTCCAAGACTATCACATCATCTCTATATTGGCAATATTACCACTTAATTTACAATGTGGGTGTGGAAATGTTAGATAATATTCTAGCACTTCACAAACCTCTATAAACTATACTTTATTTTAATTAGTTTGTCATCCTAAGTACCCTACCACCACCACAGACATTAAATTGTCCATTCTTGGTTTTCTTTTTTAATGTAAATTTTTAATTTCATTTTTAAAATGTGGGGTACAGTTCAGCATTAGGTATATAGCTGGTCATTGTACAGGTGAAGTTTGGGTCTCCCTTTAATCTTCACTTAGCTTGGTTTGGAATGAGGTACTTTACTGATGTTATGTCCCCCTCCCCGACAGTGTACTGCTACTGCCAATCCCTTTCTTGAAGTTTTATGAAAAATGTTCAGAATCCACTTATAAGTGAGAACATGTGGTACTCAGTTCTTTGTTTCTGTGATAGATCACTGAGTTTTACAGACTCTGAATCCATCCACCTTGCTGTAAAGTCCATCATTTTGTCCTTTAGGGATGCATAATGTTCCATCGTGTATATGTACCATGTTTTTAAAAATCCAGTCCACTTTCAATGAGTAGCACACTTTGTTGCATGTTTTTGCTATTGTGACTAGTGCTGGAATAAACATGCATGCACAGGTATCTTTTTTGTAGAATGATTTGAGTTCCTCCAAGTATATTCCCAGAAGGGAGATTGCTGGGTCGTATGGAAGGTTGATTTTTAGATCATTTAGAGATTGCTGCACTGTTTCCCACAGAAGTTGTACTAGTTTACACTGCCACCAACATTGAAGAAGCGTACCCTTTTCCCTGCAATCTCTCCGTCATCTTTTGTTTTTTGAGTTATTGATGATGACCATCCTGACTGGAGTTAGGTGGTATCTCAGTGTGGTTTTAATTTGCGATTCCTTGCTGATTAGTGAGGCTGAGCATTTTTAATGTATCTGTTGGCTGCTCATATGTCTATTTTGAGAAGCATCTATCCACATCTTTTGCCTACTTTTTAATAAGACTGTTTGTTTTTCTCCTTTTGGCATGTTTGAGTTCCTTGTAGATCCTGGATGTTAGGCCTTTGTAAGATATACAGTTGCGAGATTTTTTTCCCCCAGTTTGAGGGCTATCTCCCCATTCTCTTGATGGTTTCTTTTGCTTTGCATAAGCTTTTCTTTATGATGAGGTTCCATTTGTCTATCTTATCTCTTATGGCATGGGCTTTTGGGTTTTTGACCAGGGATTGGTTGCCCATTACAATTTCTGTAAGGGTGTCTCCTGTGTTTTCTAAGATTCTTGTAGTTTGAGGTTATACATGTAGGTCTTTGAACCATTTGGAGTTGATTTTTGTGTATGGTGATAGGTAGGGGTTCTGTTTCATTTTTCCACATGTGGTCAACCAGTTTTCCCATCATTTACTAAAGAGGTTCTTCTCTCTCCAGTGATTGTTGATGGAGGCTTTGTCAAAGATGAGTTGGTTGAGAAATTAAGGTTTTGCTTTCGGAACCTCTATCCTGTTTCATTCATCTATATGCCTATTCTCATACCAATATCAGGTTTTTTTTATTATTGCAGCTTTATAATTTTAAGTCTGTGAACGTGATACCTCCCACTTTGTTTCCTTTGTTGAGGATTATTTTAGCTATTCATGGTCTTTCTGTTTCCATATGAATTTCTATATTGTCGTTTCCAGGTCTGAGAATAATGATGTTATTAATTTAATGGGTACTGTGCTGCATCTGTAGGTTGCCTTGGGTAGGATGGACATCTTAACAATGTTGACTCTTCCAATCCATTAGTGTGGATTATTTTTCCATTTGTTTGTGTCTTTTTTTATTTCTCTGAGCAGTGTTTTGTTGTTTTCATTGTAAAGGTCTTTCACTTCTCTGGTTAGAAAGATGCAAAGATATTTCATTTGTTTTTGTGGCTATTGTTAATGGGGCTATTATTCTGCTTTTTATTTGGTACTCTGCCTGTTTGTTGTTGCTGTATAAAAATGTGACTGTCTTCGGCATGCATATTTTGTACCCTGAGATTTTGCCAAAGTCCTTTATCAGTGCAAGGAGGTTTTTGACAGATTCTCTTGGGTTTTCCAGATGTAGGATCATATTGTTAGCAAGAAAGGATAGTTTGCCTTCCTCTTTTCTTATTTTGATACTCCTGATTTCCTTCTCTTGTCTGCTTGCTCTAGACAGGACTTCCAACACTATATTGAACAGGATGGGTGAGGGTGGGCAGCCTTATCTTGTTCTGGTTTTCAGAGGAAATGTTTCTACTTTCTCTCCATGTAGTAATATGTTGGCTGTGAGATGATTGTAGATGCTCTTACTATTTTGAGGTATGTTCCCTCTATGCCTAGATTTCAAAGGTTTGTTTGTTTTTATCAAGAAAGGATACTGGATTTTGTTGGAAACTATTTCTGCATCTAATGATATAATCATGTAGCTCTTGTTTTTATATCTGTTGATGTATAGAATTACATTTATGGTCTTGCGGATGTTGAACTAGCCCTGCATCTCAGGAATGAAGTCTACTTGGTCATCATGGATGAGTTTTGAGATGTGTTGTTGGCTCCAATTTGGTAGAATCTTGTTTAGAATTTTTGCATGTATGTTCCTCGGGGATTAATTCTCTTTCTTTGTTGGCTCTTTACCTGGTTTGGGTATCAGTGTTATGCTAGCCTTATAACATAATTTGAAGAGGATTTCATCTTTCTTGATTGCCTGGAATACTTTCAGTAGGATTGGTATCAACTTCTCCTTGTATGCTTTGTAGAATTCCACTGGAAAGTCATCTGGTCCAGGGCTTTTTAAAATTTTTTATTTTCTTATGACAGACTCAATTTCCTCAATTGTTGTTAGTTTATTAGGGTCTCAATTTATTCTTGTTTCAAACTTGAGGTCAGAAAGTATTCCATTTCATTTAGGTTTTCAAATTTGTTTCCACACAGGTATGCATAATAATCTCTGATAATATTTGTATTTCTTCAGATTCAGTTGTGACTTGAATTTTGCATTTCTAATTGTGTTTATCTGGGCTTTTTCTCTTTTTCTTGGTCGATCTGGTTATGGATTCATCAATCTTGTTTATCCTTTCAAAGACCCAGCTTTTTGTTTCATTGATTTTTTTTTCTAAGATATTTTTGTCTCCTGTGTCCTGTATTTGAGTTTTTACTTTGGTGATCTGAATTCTTCTGTTGAAGTCAGGGTTTTATGGTCTTGCCTTTCCAGCTCCCTTAGGTGATTTGTTAGGCTATTATCTTTTTCTCTTTCTATTTTCTTGATATGTGTGTAGGACTATAAATTCCCCTCTCAGCACTGATTTCATTGTATCCCAGAGGTTTTGGTAAGATATTTCTTCATTTTCATTTGTTTCTAGGAATCTTTTCATTTCTGTGTTTACTCAGAAGTTGTTCAGCATCACACTGTTTACTTTCCAGGAGTTGTTCAGCATCATGCTGTTTACTGTCCATGTCTTTGTGTGTTTTTGGGGGATCTTGTTAGTTGCAATATTTATTTTTATTCCACTGTGGTCTGAGAAGGTGCATGGCAGTATTTTGATCTTATGAAATTTGTTTATGCTTAATTTATGGCCAAGGGTGTAGTTAATCTTGGAGTATGTTCCATGTGGTGATGAGTAAAAATGTATATTCCATGGTTGTTAGGTGGAGTGTTCTGTGGGTATCTATTAAATCCGTTTGTTCAAGTATCAAATTGAGCTTCCAGATCTCCTTGTTGATTTTTTTTCCTCGATGATCTACCTAGGGTTGTTAGTGTAGTATTTAAGTCCCCAGTTATAATAGAGTTAGAGTTTATATCTTTCTTTAGTTTTCTTAGTAGTTGCTTTATAAAACCTGGTGCTTCTATGTTGGGTGCATGTATGTTTAGGATGGATATTTCTTGTTGATGGATTAAAGCTTTTATCATTATGTAGTGTCTGTCTGTATCTTTTAAAATTTTTGATAGCTTGAAGATTGTTTTGTCTAACATTAAAATCACAACTCATGCCTCTTTTTGTTTTCCATTCACCTGAAAGTTTATTTTCCATCCTCTAACTTTAAGTCCATGGGTGTCCTTTGTAGTGAGATGTGTTTGCTGGAAGCAAAATGATGTTGGTTTGTGCTTTTTAAATCTAGTTTGCCATTCTATGTGTTTTCAGTTGTGTATTTATCCATTGACTTTTGGGTTGATTATTGAAATGTGAGAATTTATCCCTGTCATGAGGCTCTCATAAGCCTGTTTTGTTTTCTTTTTAAATTTTGCATTGATATTTGTGTGTTTTCAAGTTTTCAGGTGCATTGTATGCTCTGTTGGCTCTGTGTTTTCCTGTACTTTTGCAAAGTGCATGGTTCTTTTTTGCTGTTGTTTTCTGTGCCTAATAAATTCTTGAGCATCTGGTGTAGAGCTGGTTTGGAAGCAGCATAATCTCTTAGGTATTGAATGTTGAAGAAGGATTTTGATTCTCCATTGCTGATGAAACTGAGCTTGGCTGGGTAGGAGATTCTTGATTGAAATTGTTTATCTTTGAGAACTTTGAATATTGGACTCCAGTCTCTTCTAGCTTGCAGAGTTTCTGTCAATAAATCTATTGCTGTTCTGATTGGTCTTTCCCAGTAGATAGTCTGACCTTTCTCTCTCATTGTCTTTAGGATTTTTTCTTTTATACCTACTTTGTGTAGTTGAATTACTATGTGTCTAGGGGCTGATCTTATCATTGGATGTCTTGCAGGGGTTCTCTGAATCTCTTGTGTTTGGATGGCTGCATCTCTGGTGAGTTAGGGAATATTTTCTTGGATAATATTCTGGAACACTTGTTCCAAGGTGTTTTCCATTTCCCTTTCTGCTTCAGGGATACCACTGATCAGGCATAAGTTCCACCTCTTGATATAATCACACATCACTTGGAGGCTTTGTTCTTTCTTTCTGAGTGTTTTTTCTATGTTTTTAATGGATCAGATTAATTCCATGATTTGGTCTTCAAACTCTGAGATTCTTTCTTCTGCTTGGTTAATACTCCTTTCCATGCATGTCATCTTGTTATTTGTTTCCCGGATGAAGTTTTTTATGTCCAAAACCTCTGTTAAAAGTTTTTCAGTGTTGCATCTTGTCTTTCTTGAGGTTTATTCACTCTTTCCATTCATTTCATAATCTCTATTGTATTCTGAGACCAATCATTGGTGATTTCATGGTTTGAGCTCTGAGGTCTGATTTTTCAAGCATTTCCTCTTTGGTACACTGGGAATTATCTGTGTTCTTCCATTAATTTTTCTTTATTTGTGACTGATTTCTTTCTTTTCTCTTTAATTTCATTATTCAGTGGTGGTAGTGGGAAGGGCTTTCACTTCTGATGTTTGCTCAGCCCTCTATTTTTCCCTGACCAGAGTCTCCAAATTTGCTCTATTTTGAAACAGGGCTGGAGGTGGGAAACTTTGCTGTCTCTTGTAACTTTGAGAACTGAATAAGGTGAAGGGTGGGGGGCTAGGATTCAGAAGCTTCCTGTAAGTCACAATGTTTACTTACTGGGATATGGGTTCCCTCAGACTCACTCCATACCATCACCCTATATGAAGATGCAATGGGTGTGTTTGTTTACCCCCTGAGTCCAAGATAAAGTAGCAGCAGTGAGGAGAAGAGAAAAAACTAGGATAAAATAGAATGGACAAAAATAATTTTAAAATTTAAAAAACTAAAACAAAACAGTAACAAAAAACAAAGACTAAAAAATCAAAAACCAAAACAAACAGAAAAAACACACAAAAAACAAAAAACAGGAAAACTGAACACACACACACAACAAAAAATGAAAGAAGAAGAAAAAGGGGGGGAATGCAAATTGAACTCTCATACACACATTCACACACACACACTAAACCACAACAAAAGACGTACAAAAAAGAAAAACTGAAAAATGAACACTCAAACACTCATATACACACCTGCACAGAAAACAAAAAAACAAAGGAAGAAAATTTTTTTTTAAATTTCTGGGCACTAACCACCCTCTTGTGGCAGGTTCTGTAATTATTCCTCTCAGCTGCTCACAGGTGATTCTGTCTGCCCTCTCCTGTTGAGCTGTGGGCTCATTCACAATATCCCTTGTGAACAGCCCTGAGGGGGAAGAGGTGATGGAAGGCGTGGGTGGGTGCTTCCCTCCTACTTTCGTAAGGTCAGGGGGAATCACCTCTGGTGGGTAGGTGCAGGATTGTCTTCTCCCCAGGTGCTGGTGACTGGCACCCCAGCCAGGCTTATTCCAGAATAGAGTCCTATCGTGGCTGGGTTTGTCCCTCTTAGTCATGCTCCAACCACGTTGGTCTGACATTCAGAGAACTGCTAGGGACAAGGGGGTTGGGTCAGTCCAGAACTCATCACTGATCTCATGGGGGGGATCTTCCTTACCCTTTTTTGGTCACACAGTTTGTCTTGCAGCTGGGTCAGCATAAGGGGTGGGGTGCCTGAGACTCCATACTCTTTCTGTCCCTCTGAAGTTTGTCCTTTTGGGATACTTCCTCTGGTCGTGATCAACCCCAGAGTTGTTAACCCACCAGTCACAGAGAATGGGTCTGTTGCTCTACCATGAGCATGACAGAGCACTTCCCTGTCCAGTTTTCAAGACAGTGATGGAATGCCTATTTTGTTTTCTCCAGTGGGACTCAGCCTTTGTCCCTCTCACTGCACTCTTTTCATGGCCCTTACTGCCAGTGTCTGGCCTGGCTTTGTGGTAGTATGGCAGAGCCTGGCACCAGCAGTTGCTCCAGGCAGCTTCTTCTTTGGAAAGGCTTTGTTGATTTTAGAAAATGGCACTCAGCTTTTGCAACCTGGGAAGCACTAGGGAGCAAACAGAGAGACTGCAGCACCAGCTGCTTTACCGGGAGAACACTGGCCACTTGCTCCTGAGTCCCCACTCAGTCAGCCACTCACACACCCACTTACACACAGACATACTCGCAAATTTATCCATACACTCACTCACACAGAGACTCACACAATCCAACTGACTCTGCTGCCATCTTGTGTATACTTCCCCATTCTCAGTTTTCTCTTGGCAGTTAATTCTACCTCTACACAAAGATGCTCACATTAGGTTGAAATTGCATTAGCTCATGAGCAAGGGTCTGCATCTTTCTCTTGCCTCAATAGTTTCTTCCTTCTGGCCCATTGTGGTAGTTGAATAATGGCCTCCACCCCTGATATCACCATGCCCTATTCCCTGGAACCTGTGAATATTTTACTTGATATGGGAAAAAAAAAAAACTCTTTACAGATGTGTTAAAGATCTTGAAGTGAGGTTAGTATTCTGGATGATCCTAGTGGTCCTAATGTAGGGGTCCTTATGAGACATAGGTAGGGTATTAGAGTTAGAAGAGTCAGAGGATGGAGAAGTGATGTGACAATGGATGCAGAGGTTGCAGTGATGCAGTTTAAAGATGGAGGAGGGGCCACAGGCCAAGGAAGGAAGGTGGCTTCTAGAAGCTGAGGAAGGCAAGGAAGCAGATTATTCTATTGCACCTTCAGAAGGAACACAACTCTGACACTTCAAGTTTAGCCTCTAGCACTCATTTTGGACTTGTGACCTTCAAAATTGCAAGAAAATGAATTTGTGTTAGGTCTCTGAGTTAGTGGTAATTTGTTATAGAACTGATAGTGAACTATTACACCCATATTATAACACTTTCTTTGCTGTCCAGTGTATAGCAATGTCTAAAATATGAATGAAGAGAGCACCTTCATCTCTCTTGGTTTCCACAGTCTTACTATCTCAGATGTTAAGTAATTCATAGACAAAAAAGCTGAGTTTGATTTATTTACTTAACTTTTTTAAAAAAGCAGTCTAGTATGCTTAAGTGCTAGTAGTATTCATTGGCAAAGCTAATTATAACATTACAAGTAAATAGTTATCTCTAAATTACTGCAACTGTGTAAATATACAAACATATCAGCCAACATACAACACCATGCAAAGTCAGTCTTTATTAAACCAAACTTTCCTTCAAAGATTTTTGACTTAAAATTCTGAATATTTTTTCTTGTATAAAATGGTGATGTGTCAGCCCTATTTTTGTTCTATGCTTACTTATTTTGACTCTACCACAACTTGATTTGTTTCATTTATTTAAGATAAGAAGGTTAACATAAACATCAGAAGAGCCTTTCTCAGTTGGATTGAAAACAGAAACTACCCCAAACATATTACACGACAAGCACACAGGTTTAGGCAGCTGGTAGCTAACTCTCCAGAAGTTTTCTAATTGCTGTCTTATATAGGGAGGTCTGCAGGTCCAGACACATTTTCTTCCCATTCCTCAGCATGATTCTGGCAGGGAAAAGAGAAGAGGCATGACTTTCAGTTCTTGGGTTTGCAGAAGGGATTAGACTGAAGAAGGATGGGCAGAGGGGGCAGAGGGTGGGCACTGACTGGCCTGGGAGGACTCACATCAGTTGGGCAGTGGGGCAGTGAGGGTTGACCTTGATCACTTCCAGGCTGGTGATGTGATTGGGATGGACCTGGGAGGTGGTCTTCATGCATACACATCGCAGATCCCCATCTCCTTCCTCCTGGTCAACTGAGGGCAGAGGTGGAGTGAGGAGAGGGAAGGGCAGGGGGAAGTGACTCCATGAGTGGCCAAGGGCCCTGGGGGTCTTGCCCTATCTTTGGACTTCATTTCCTCAGCCTCACCTCCTCAGGAACGGTGTTGGCCAGGAGTAAGGCAGACGTGCAGCCCTGGCCCTGTGCTGCGCACTTCCAGGAGATCAAATGCAACCGACCTCCCTGCCTCCAGGGTCCTGCCTGCACTCCCTCCTGCTGCTCTGCCCACTTTCCCTGCCCATCTGTTCTCACCTCTGGCAATAGCGACCACAACTAGCAGCAGCAGCAGCCCCAGGAGCAGCAGCCAGGAGCCAGGCCAGTGGTGGGAGCCCTGAGAGCCTGCTGGAAAGCTCATGACACCAAGTTCCAGGGAGAGCTGAGCTCCAGGGCAGGTTGGCCGGGGCTCTGCGGGCCAGCGGCTCCTGGGACTCACTGGGCACCTTTTACCTCCTCTATCCTTCCTGTCCGAAAGCCTGGGTGGATGTCAGGGTTATGTGAGGTGAAAGTTAAGGCACTGCTGTGAAGGTTTGGGCTCTAGCTAGCCAAGAGAAAGAGGAAGGAAGGAAGGAAGGAAGGAGGGAGGGAAGAGAAAGAGACAGAAAGAAAGAGAAGAGGGAGGGAGGAAAGGAAGGGAGGAAGGGAAGAAGGAAGGAAGGAAGGAAAGAAGGAGAGAGAGAGAAAAAGAGGAAGGGAAGGCGGCAGAGAGGGAGGAAAGAAAGAAAGAAAGAAAGTGGGAGGAAGGGAAGAAAAAAGAGAGAGAGAAAGGGGAAGAAAGAGAAAGGAGGGAGGGAGGAAAGCAAAAGAAAAAAAGAAAAAAGAAAGAAAGAACAAAAGAACGAACGAACGAAAGAAAGAAAGAAAGAAATGAAATAAAGGGAAGAGAAGGAAAGGGAAGGAAGGAAAAGAAAAGAAGACCAAGGTCAGCTGCCTAGGCTGGGAGCTGGTAGAATGATCCACATCTCCAACCTGAACTTACACAAAGGCATGTTTGTGGAGTTAGGAGCAGTGCTTGACTCTCATGAGAGGAAAGATTTCTCTGTTATGTATAATAGACGGCTCTGTGGTAGCCATGCAAGTTATACAACATGTCCCTCCAGGACCCAGATGGTTTCTGTTTCCCTCCCAACCCCCACCTGCATCACCAAGAGCTGCCCATCAGTTCCTGTCTTTCTGCTGGATTACTAGAGTTGAGTTTGGCTGCTGTGTGTGCAAGGGTGTTTTGTTTGTGATTGTTTTTTTCTACTAATGAGTCGAATTTGGTCTCTAGGCAATGACTCTTCCGAATTTAAACTGAATGAAGCCACCCCATGTTACAGTCTGATCCAATAATTTGACTGCTATCTTTTGTGACCAAAGACAAGAGGCAGAGACTGGGAGAAAAAGGAGTGACCAGGCTATAGGGGGACAGGTTGGCATCGTTGCCAAAAAACCTGCTCAAAGCAACACATACTTTTTCTAGTATTTAGATCCAAAATTCAGAACCCTTCACTCACCCCACGTTTGAAGCCTACATGCAGTTTTAGTACGACAAAATGTTTACATTAATATTTTTTGATAAGTACCACTGACCACATTTTCCCGGTTATGCTGACATTTTAGATAACATTTTGGATTTTTTTCTCAGTTTTTCAGAAGAAGGAGCAGACAATTACAACATTTGGAAGAAAAAGAAAGTCATAACATTTAAAATGATAGCTTTAAATTGTTTTAAAGCATAATTGTAACAATCTCCTATTCTCAGAGGCCTGGCCTACAACAGTCCAATGTCCCCCTATTTGGTGCCCACACAGGACTTCCAATTGCTGGCCTTGGACCACTCTCTACCTGTTTCTTCTGCATCAGTAATGGTTTGCTAGGTAAGACTGGCCTTCTAGACTGCTGGGCTGGGCTAGGAGAGAAAAAGGGGAATAGAGGGTAGGGGGTGCAGGGAGGGAAAAACAAGTCCTTTTAAATTTAAGTGGCTTCCAAATTCAGCTCTACTCAGTTACAAAGGAACGATTCTTAATACAAGTTTCCAGGTCTTTTCTAAATCTCTGTTCCAATACTAGCAAAATGCCCTCTTTTTAAGCCTATACTACCCAGTCTCTGGCAGAGGGTTTACCAGGCTCCATCAACAATAGCCTAATATACTATAGGAAGCAAGGTCTTTTATTCTCTTTATACTTAGTCTTAGGAAAATTACAAAAGTGATATTTGAATGCTTTATTTTCATAAACACTTCATAACTGGATGTTTCTCCATTGGGTCTACTCTGGATAATAACTCAGAAGAAAAGACAAGGAGAGTTTACAGGGCCATGTCTCCCAGTAGCAGCTGTGTTCCCTGCGAGGACCAGTGACAGGGTGAGATGAGCTGCAGTGATGCTCCCTGAAGGAGGACTCAGAGCATCTGGAGTTGCCTGTGGAAACAATGGGAGGGGGTGTGAAGGGTGAACAACAGAATCTCACACAGGAAAGGTGAAGAGATCACTATGGACCATCTTCCCTTCCCAGAAAAAGGATGACTTGCCTCTTGATTAGGGTGAGTTACACACTCTACCCAAAGTCAGAGGTTCTCTGTCACACTGATTAGCAGTGGTAAGGGTGTCAGGAGCCCACTGCAGGGACCTAGCTGATGTCCTGATGCTCAGCAGGACTAAACTTCTGCAGGAATATACAATTTCGTTTCTGAGCCAGAAATTGTCTTTCTCCCAGCAGGTCGAGACTGTGGTGGCCGTGATTGTGCCACTGCATTCCAGCCTGGGGAACAGAGTGAGACTCCAACTCAAAAAAATAAAATAAAATAAAAATATATAGAAGCATATAAAATAAGATTATAAAGAAAGAACATACTTTGGCACAACTCTACAATGTGCTTATGCTTTACCCTGAGGGTTATGAATTTTCTTTTTTTTTTTTTTTGAGCTGGAGTCTCACTCCTTCGCCCAGACTAGAGTGCAGTGGCACGCTCCCAGCCACCACAACCTCGACCCGCTGGGCTCCGGCAATCCTTCTGCCTCAGCCTTCCAAGTAGCCGGAATTATAGGCATGCACTACCACACCCGGCTAATTTTTGATTTATTGTAGAGATGAGGTCTCGCCAAGTTGCCTGGGCGGGTCTCGAACCTGCAGGCTCAAGCAATCCACTCACCTCGGTCTCCCAAAGCCTGGGATTACAGGCTGAGCTACCGAGCCCAGCTAGAATTTTCTAAATTAAAAAAAGTACAGCAAGGTAACAATAATTTATTGTTGAAGAAAAAAAATTCAAAATTAATTTAGTCTAACCCAAATACACAGTGCTGATAAAATCTCCAGGAATGTACAGTCATGTCTTGGGCCTTCACATTCATTCACCACTCACTTACAGACTCTCCAGAGAAACTTCCAGGCCCACAAGCTCCAGTTATTGCAAGTGCTCTGTAAAGGTGTACCATGTTGTATCTTTTATACAGTAATTTTACTTTATCTTTTCTGTGCTCAGATATGTTTAGATATGTACATATGTACCACTGTGTTATAATTGCCTGCAGTATTCAGGATAGTAACATGCTATACAGGTTTGTAACCTAGTTGTGTAATAGGCTATACCACCTAGGTTTGTGTAAGTATCCTCTATGACGTTCATACAACAATGAAATTGCCTAATTTCTCAGAATCTATCTCCATTGTTAAGAAATGCATGACTGTATTTTTTAACATTCAGTGTCCAACAATGGCTAATGGCTGTTGCAAAACATGTTGTAATTCCTATGTGTCTATGGAACTGAAACTTGAGGCCCCTTCTGGGTTAGCAGCAGAAGGAATAGATAAAAGGAATAATTTTGAATATGGGAGATCATCATAATGGGCTTGTACAACCTTACACCCAGATTTTAACATTTATAGCATAAAGAAAATCAAACAGCAGTGAGTGGCAAGGTAACTGCCCTTTCTCTGCGTCTAAACAGAATAACCCAATATGTGCACACAAAAATAAAAGACAACTGCATCTTTGGAGGTATAAGCATAGTGCAAACATCATCTCTCAGGGTCTTGTCATCTCTAGTTGGGACTGTCAGGTTTCAGTGGGAAATCACTAGGGATATGAGCAAGATGCCTGAGCTATTTTGAATTTTTGGAGAAAAACTAATTAAAATGATTGCAGTCCCTGTTACTGCTTTATTACATGTTTATTTGCGTACATTTTGGTTAACTATTACTTAATCTATTCATTTATTTTGTATGCAAAACACCTTAAGGCATTGAGCCTCTAACGGTAAGAGATAATAAAAAGAGCCCTTTAATAATACAGTTTTTGTGAACCACATGCTTAGTGCATGATTTCTTTCCCAAAGTCCACACACAGTTGGAGCAGATGAACTTACTTCTCCTCCTATAACCAGCAGAGTATATAAGGAATGGTATTTATGTATCAAGCCCTATTTTGCACATCAATAATACTGTGTGATATGCAATGTAATCTCTTCATTAGAGGAAGAAGTATCAAGGAGAGCAGTGTGATATAGAGGTTTAGAGCACAGTTTCAAATCCCCACTCTGTCACCTACTGTGTTATCTGATATTGGGGCGAGATTTTGTTTTAAGTAAAAACACTTTCTATTCTTTTAGAATCGGGGGTACACATGGATGCTTGTTACATGGACATATTTTATAGTTGTGAGAGTTGGATTCCCCAGATAGTGAACATTGTACTCAATAGGCAAGATTTTAATCTCTTTGAACTTCACTTTTCTTCTCTGTAATATTGGGAATGCTAATACTAACAAATACTAACCTGTACACATGGGTTATTGTGTGACATGCATTATTTTAAGTATCCCAAATTTATTAACTCTTTTAATCATCACATCAACTCTACAAAATAGGCAACATTAATATCTCTATTTTAGAGATGAAGAAACTGAGGCACATTAGAGAGTTTTCTTTCCATACTAGCCAACTTTCTTTCCTGTTTCACTTAATGAGATTACTCAAAATTTCCTAATCCTTTTCCAGAAACAATGTGAAAATTCTTGTAAAGTAATGCTGCTCTTTGAGTTGGCTGATATCAGGAAAGAAGGGGGCATGTAGCACAGTATAATAAAGTCATTGTTTTAATCAACCAATGTTTCTTGTCATAGAAGTACATCCTCAGCAAGGTTCATGAGAAAGTACAAACACGTTTTTTGAGTCATTAAAATTTCACAAGCCTGTTAGTCAGAATTTGATATAAAACAGCTTTTTGCCAGCTTTCGTTTATTCAAAAGACATTGATTAAACATTAGTTAACAGTTAAATTTCTTTTTTTTTTTTTTTCTTCAGTATTTTTTATTATCATATTGTGGGGTACAGTTAAGGATTAGATGTACAAATATGCTTCGTTCAGACACCCTTGGTGATAAAAGGTGTCTCCCCGTCCCCAGGCAGATATTGAGTATCAT
>CAUYQG010282305.1:0-10504 GCA_963574415.1 Tarsius wallacei | reverse complement strand
CCGGCTAATTTTTTTGATTTATTGTAGAGATGAGGTTTCGCCTGCCCAGGCGGGTCTCGAACCCGCGGGCTCAGGCAATCCACTCACCTCAGCCTCCCAAGGCGTGGGATTACAGGCTGAGCCACCGAGCCCGGCTGGCTTTTTTTTTTAAACTTCAAAAGAGTATAGAAAAGGAGGTTCTAGATTTGTGAAGCCAGAAATGATCTCCTAATCAAATCCTTCTTGTGGAAAAAACAGGATTTTTTTTTAAATTAAAAAAATAAGAAAAATACTAGAAAGGGATGAATTCTGTAAAACTAAGATAAGAAATAGAATAATATATCTGCAAACAATAAGAACATACCAACACTTTATGCTCATAAGACAGGACAAGTGTAGCCTAATATATAAAAACAAGCTGAAATAAATGCTCTAAATGATAGATTATAAAAAAGGACAACATAAATTTAAAAAAACTCTGAAATGATGGCCTAGAATGCAGAAATAATTAGATTTCACAGATTAAATTATTGCAGAAATGAATGCTAAACTTGTAAGAATACATAGGTTAATGACACTGATAGAAAATGCCGAGTTTTAAAGAAAAGAAGGAGCAATTTTTAAAAATGAAAAACAACATCATCAGTTGAAAGTGACATATATAGAATATAAGCCACAAGACCAAAAATAATAGGATTTCCTAAAGAGAATAATCAAAGCAGTGAAATGAAATGAACATTAGTAACTATAATTTCAGAAAATGTTCCTGAAAATAAAATTGAAACTATATGTTGAAAAGGAACATAACATACCTGGAAGAGTGATCCATTTGAAGCAATATCAAGATATATTGTGTCAAATCTATCAGACTTCAAAGAAAAGAAAAAAAGTCAGTTTACCTTTTGGGTAAATAAATATTTGTAAGAATTAAATGGAGAAAACATATTACCATCAGACTTTTCAAAAGCAACCCTTTATTCTGGAAGTAAATGGAGTAATATTTTAAAGATATTCGAGGGAATATTTTGTGAGTCAAGGATTTCAGAACTACCAAACTGATTTTCAAGTCTAAAGGCCACTTTATACTTGATATACTTATCAATATATAAGATACACTTATCAATATATAAGAAATCAGAATATTATTCCCAGTAAATAAGAGTAGCATTTGTCCATTTCCTTAGTTCTAAACGGTATGTTTCTTTATGTCTATATTCTCTCATAGCTTATATCCAATTCAATTGAAAGTCCTACTGGCTCTGCCTTAAAAATATATCCCAGATTTGACCTCTCCATCTCCGTTGTTATTCTTTTATCTTAAGCAACCATCATCCCTTGCTGGCAAGATGGCAGTAGGCTCCTTCCTTGTTTCCGTGCTTCTAGTCTTTTCTCCACACAGCAGCCAGAGTAAGCCACTTATACTATTGTGCCATGCTAATGCTCAAAAACTTATGATTCCTTATACTGCTTAGTCTTGGATACCTCTCTAACCTGGCCCATGCTCACCACAATTCTGGCCACAATTCTAGCCTCCTATTTCACTCATTTTTTTTTTTTTTTTAGACTGGAAAATATCGTCTATTTAGAAAGTAAATTGGAGAGATATTCACCTCCCCAAGGTAGGGGAGGGGGCCAAAGCTTAGAAACATAGTGGTGGGAGAGTCACGTGGACACACCAGAGTTTAGCAAAGCAATGGCCTATTTCACTCATTATTATTGTCCAGCTACAAGGAGCATCCACTTACTGTCTCCCTGCCTAATGTGTTCCTCCACAGATGTAAATATGGCCATTCCCTTCTCCTTAAACTGTCTTTTTAAGTATCTTTCCTCAGAATGACATTTTTCAGCCTCCTTTCTAAAATAGTTCCCCTTCATCACTTTATATATCCTTACTGTGCTTTATATTTATTTATAGGATTTCTTGATCTGCTGACATGTTATAAAACTATTTGTTTATTGCTTTCTTCGCTTCTGAAATGTAAGCTTCACGAAGGAAGGGACTATGTTTATTTTATTTACTTCTGTTTCCTCAGTGCCTCAAATAGTGCTTGGCATGAGGTATACTTTTTTCTGATAATTCTTGATTAAATGAATGAATTCATAAGAAGCATTAAAGACCAAATAGTAAAATGTATCTATTATATAAAATGGAGTAATAATATGTTGTTACTGAGGACAAAATATTTTGGAGACATTCTTAAATTTTGTCCTTAATTTGCCAAAGGGTAGGATGAAATACATCTACCAAATGTTCCTTTAAAATGCCACAGTCAGATTATGTACTGGGCTGACTATGACTTTGAATTTTCTGTTGTTCAGCAAAGAAGCAAAACCTCACAAATAACTCAGCCTGTAGCCCTTGTAATTGTTAACTAATATTTATTCGACTATCATGAACTTAGCAGAAATCCTTTTAATAAAATTGCATAGCTTACATCTAAAGATGAATTAGTTTTTTGTGAGATATTCCTCTAGGTATTATGGAATTACATAGTTCTATACTTTTTTAGGATGATAAATACCAGTAATAGTGTATAATTTTATTGTTTTTCAAGAAGTCTGCCTTCTATAAAAAGTTAGGAAAAATCCGATGTAAGAGATTTAAAATTTATTTTATGTGTTATGTAATTTTGTCAGACAATGTGCAACATACACAGACTTATATATTGCATCTTTTATCAATTGTTACATTCCTCGATCCTGTTCATCCACAGGTCCTGAAAACCCTTTTGCCAATAGGTTCAGTCTCCTCCAGTGCCTAGAACAACCTAATCAGATTAAAAATAAATTTCAGCCCTATATGTACCAGAATGGGTTTTGCTTCTAGCAGTCAATATCATTTTCCTGTAATATTCAGTGTTTGTTCTGTCCTTTCTAATGCATTTTTGTTAAGATTTTTTTGATAGAAGCATCTATAACTCTGCTCTAAATCTCAGTCCAATGGAAATAAAGCTTGGCCACTCTGCCCAGCTCTTTTCAACCCTTACTAAGTATGAATTCTGATCCCTATTCTCAGTTGCTGATAGAGGACTTAATGCAAATCATAACACTTTCTCTAGCTCCAGGTACCAGTATTTGAACAAGAGGTTCTTCTCTGAAGAAAAAGTGAATTGTATAAACCTAGTCAATCCTCTATATTTGTGTATGTCTGTAAAATAAGTTTCTAGTCTTATTCATTTGCCAATGAGAATAAACATGTACACAAAAAATAGATAACTAGTAGATATATCCAAGAATTTTCTGAATGTAACATATAAATGTCCTAATATGGGTCAGAGATGCAAACTTTTCAGAGACAAAATAGAAAAGTAAAAAGACATACTTAGGATTGAAAATAAGGAAAATCTGAAATATTCCATTTATTAGAAGGTTTTTCTCTTTTTTGTATTTATTTGTGCTTGATTGCTTCATTTGTCATTTTAGCATCTCTAAAATCAATACATGGTTTTGCAACTACACTTGACTCAAACATATATTAACTTTATGTTAATTATGGGACTAATGCAGAATTTGAATATAAACCAAGAACTTTATGTCTGAAGTTTGCAATTTAATCTTGCTTTTGAGGAATGTATAATGTGAAATCACCATTTAGCCCATAACAGCTTTTCTTAGGGTTAGACACTTCTGAATAAGTGTGACATTAGGAATGAAATAAAATGAATGAATACATTTTAGTCACAGAAATAAGCAATGCAAGTAATCTTTATTAATGCATAGAATGGAGCATCTAGCAACGAAGCAGTCTAAAAAACCTATATTTGAATATTTCATTATTTTCCCCTTGCATACAGTACTTGCAGGAGTTTAAAGAATAAACTATGGTTATCTGAATGTAATATGAAAACTGTCCTAATTGTTAAAGGTTTGGGGAAAAAGTCCTAGTTCATAATATGTATTTGTTTTCTTCTTCTTCAATTATATGCTTTAAATAAGGAGTGCCTCTTGATTAGATGCTAATGTCAGTGTCAATGTCGTTCAAAAGCTTTAGTAGTTTATAAGCTTACATAGGTGTAAGAATTAACGTAGAAAAATAGAAAATATTTAAAGCCTTGTGTTCTTTTTGGAGATTTTTTTTATAAATTTGTATTATTTAGTTAATAATATACAATTTAATAACATCAGGAATATTTAGTGACTTAAATAACTCTGATTTATATTTTATCCTCCCTCTTTGTGTGTGTTTCATTTAGATAAGAAATGTTGAAACCAATCAATGTTTAGACAACATGGGCCGCAAGGAAAATGAAAAAGTGGGTATATTCAACTGTCATGGTATGGGAGGAAATCAGGTAAACTTTCCCTTTTTTTTATTAGCTTCACATTTTAGATGAAAAATATTGTTTTTAAAATTATCATTATAGACCATGGCTCACATGCTAATGACAATAAACTTTTACTTTAGTAAATAAGTTGTCATTCAAATCAAGAACTAATTTGGCTATTGTCCCAAGTGCCTTAAAAGAGCATTGCAAAACTACGTAAAAAGGAAACACCTTCAACATGCCTACAGTTAATGAGAATATCCAAGTATTTTAAACTTATCTAATTGTATTATGTATAAGCAAATGATAACTATGTTTTGTTCTGTTATTAGCTGAATATATAAAATAAATCCTCAAAAAAATCTGGTGTTTTCCCAATAGTGACTATTCTACATTTCTTTTGCAAATTTTTATGTATATCATGGTTTTTAGGAGTTTTGAGGTGTAAAAAATTTTAAAGTGCATGGTTCAGTGCTGAAGGCTGACTAAAATCTAGGACAGCTTTTGTGTGTGTGACAGTCCAATTAATTTCCAGAGGCTTATCAGAGCATACCATGGATTCTTGTGCTCCCTTTAAGCATTAGAAAGTTGCTTTGCAAGGTGGCCCATGTGGAGGCTGTCTGGCTATGAGTTTCAGGCTACAGTGCTCCTACTGCCATAGACACTTTGAATGATAAAATTTGGAGCTCCTGGGAACTGCATCAACAAAGTAGAGTTTGAGGTAGCTGCTCCTATGTAGAGAAGTTGTGTACAGAAGTTGAGGGAAAACACAACAGTGAGTTCTTTATCTAATGTTAGTATTTTTGAGTTAGAGTGAACTGAGGTTGCAAAAGATTCTATCCAGCACAACATTATGGTTATATTTGTGATGCAGCTCAATGTATCAAGATTCTATACAGAAATGCATGTTGAGTCTGCTACTGTAAAACAAGAAGAAAGTGAGCTCTGTTGAGTTTTGGCACCATATTTCAAACAGGACCTATCCTACTCAATCAAGAACATTAAAAGAAAGTTTCCCCCTTAAAAAAAAAAAAGCTTAATTATGAAAAATCAGAATTAGTGTCTCAAGTTGTCAATTAAAGCAAGAAAATGTTTAAACCAAATTGTTAAATTAAAGCATGGAAAAATGACCTTATGGAAGAAGATGATAGAAACAACATAGGCAGGATAATGACAAAGAATTCAGAAATGGTTCAGCTTATGTTATATTGACTCATGATGACTATAAAAGGCTTCTACTGCCAAAAGCCAATGGAGCCCTAATAAATTGAGTGGGAAATGTCAAAATGGTTGACTATCAGAGAACTAAATGTAAGGGGGTTTAATCTTTTCACATAATAAGAAGTTTGAAGGTAGTCAATTATTGACATGTATTTATTAGTGATTCCATTAGGAAACTAAAAGCTTTATATTTTTCTATTCTTCATTCTTAGAGTTAACTTTTATCATGAGGTAGTCAGAACAAACCTGCTGAAACTCCAGATATTTTGTCTACATTCAAGGCAGGAAAATGTGAGGATGTAAGGGTAGAGAAAAACTGCAATAGACAAGTCTGCCCTTTTATCAGGAAAATCTAAAACCTTTCTAAAGGCTCAACACACTTCAATTATGTCTCTTTGGCCAGAATGGTGTTACTTGGACACCCTTAGTGCATAAAGATACTGAATATTGAAATTCATACTCACACATGACTTCTCCTCACAGTTCATTTATCATGTATATTGGATGGACATTTAAAAATGTCTGCCATAATTTGTTTCAACAGCTTATGAAAAAAAACAAACTACCATATGCTCCATGATGACTTCTTACAGAATTCAAAAAGAGAAACACTATTTATGAAGTCATTCTGATTCCAATGCAGATTAAAATGAGGGAGAAAGGTATTCCAAATAAATTATCCGCATAGATTCATTAAGGTGCCATGTTAAAAATTACATCATTCATTCTCAAGTTTTCAAATACTCAGGAATAAGTTATCCCACTCTACCATAAACTTCTTGTCAGCAGTATTGTATCTTACTCTTGTCTGCATCCCTGGCACCTAGGATAGAATTTGGGATATGGTAGGCACCTAATAAATACTACACAGTTAAGTAGATAAAGAACTTTATGGTCAGGACAATGGATTTGTACCTTAGATCTCTGTAGACATTGCCAAGAAATGCTTAGCTGTCATTGTCATGTAATCAAAAGTATATAAAGACATCAGTCTTGTTAATAAAGTGAACAAATAAACTATTAGCAAAAAACCTACCCCTATGTTGATTCTAATATCTTAATGACCAACTTAATGACAAGATAGAAATTAAAGCCAGGATTTTTTTCTTCTACATAAATACTTCGTAATATGCACAAATACATATGGACAAGAATGATTTTGGAGCTATTTTTTGTTACAATGAAAACAACTAAATATTTAACAAGAGGGGAATAAATGAATCATGGTGTACATATGGTATAGAATGCTATATATCACCAAAATGACTGAGGGAGGTCTATATGTGCTGTCATTGAAATTCAAAAGAGAAAAAAAAATCAGATTATAACTGACTTTCAGTGATCTCAGTTATGAAACAAAGTGAACTTTTTAATATACGGTATCTATAATATTCATATATTTTTATAAATACTATATAGTCTGTTAGAAATGTGTACAAATGTATCTAGAATATAGATTACCTCCAAAGAGAATAAATCTGGAAAGAAGATAGAATTGGAAAAAGGAGTTCCACTTTTTACTTTACATTTTTCTGCATAGACTGTATGCTTTATCTTCATAATTAAACAAATTAAAATGGAGAAAATTAAACTGTTGACCATAAAAGAACATAGTTTTGCAGTCTCACTCATATCTGATTAACTGAGTAACTTATGACAGGTTACTTAATGTTACTGAGTTTTGATACTAATTATGCTTAAGTGAAATAAAATATTTCACTCATTTTTTTCTCTTAAGACTAGTAAAATTCATTAAAAACTAACATTAACCATGGCACATACTAGACACGGAATATATGCCATTAATTATTTCCTTTATTTATTATTTTTATTTATGTTCTTAATTCTTTCTAAAAGTAAAAAAAAAAAAAAAAGTTCATTCAGTACCTAATGCCAAAGACAAAACAAAAGCACAACACTTCCTTTGGTATCCTTGAGCTCAAAACAATGAACTGCCTCTCTTGTTATTCAAACACATATATATTATGAAAAAAATTAACCATTACAAAAGTTCTGCTATTATGAATTCTACATTGATGGAATTTAATATGTCAGGATAACTAATACTAGGGACGTGTGAATTTTTGTTTTGCTTACTTTATTAAAGAACAGATTTTAGGAGTTTATTCTCAGAGTTACCCTCTCTGTTTTTCTATTGTTACTCTTTTATGTTACCATGGAAGAAGCATTTATTTTTATGGTTATTTAGTTTTGAATTTTTTCTGTTTGTTTTTTGAGTTGGAGTCTCACTCTGTTTGCCCAGACTGGAGTGCAGTGGCCGCTCCCGGCCACCACAGCCGCGACCCCCTGGCCTCCGGCGATCCTTCCACCTCAGCCTTCCAAGTAGCTGGAACACAAGCTACCATGTCCGGCTAATTTTTTTTGATTTATTGTGGAGATGAGGTCTCGCCAAGTTGCCCAGGTGGGTCTCGAACCCGCAGGCTCAGGCAATCCACTCACCTCACCCTCCCAAAGCGTGGGATTACAGGCTGAGCACCCGAGCCCGGCTTAGTTTTGAATTTTTATAAGTAACTTCCAACCCATAAAATTACTTAAAACTCTCTGCCTTGCTTTCAGACAAAAATCATAACAAATGTTAACATCCTTTTTTAACTTACAATTCTAAAAGAAGGTACTTTTTGTTTGTTGCCGATTATATCTTAACCACTTCTCCTTGCACAGGAGTTTTGATAGTTTGGGGGGCGGGGGTGGTTTAAGGTCTTAGAGACATCAGGAAGAAACTTACTTTCAGTAGTTGTTGGGAATATTTTTTTAACACTCAAATATCCAGCAAAATCTAAAATCAAATCAATGAAAAATTTTGTAGCAGGGATACTGCAAGAACGAGCTCACAAGTGGAGAATTATTATGAAATTCAGGATGACTATTTTGAGGTTCTCTTTTTAAAACTTTATAAATGGGAACGTTTCTACACTGTTGGTGAGAATGTAAGCTAGTTCAACCTTTGTGGAAAGCAGTGTGACATTTTCTCAAAGAACTAAAAATTTAGCTTCTGTACAATCCAGCAATCCCTCTTCTGGGTTTATACCCAAAGAAACATAAATTGCTTTAGCAAAAAGACACCTGCACACGTATGTTCATTGGAGCACTATTCACAATAGCAAAAATGTAGAACCAACCCAGGGACCCATTGAAAGTGGACTGGATAAATAAAATATGGTACATATAGATACATAATGGAATATTATACAGCCATAATGAAGAACAAAATAATGTCCTTTGTAGCATCATGGATGTAACTGGAGATCATCATACTAAGTGAACCGTCACAGAAACAAAGAACTAAAACTGCATGTTGTCACTCCTAAGCGGGCTCTGATCACTGGTCACTCAGCACAAGGGTGTCAACAGCAGACACTGTTCATTGCTAGGAGACAGGGTGAGGGAGGAAGGATGAGGGAGCACATGGTGACACACTGGGTACCAGGTCCATTATCAGGGGGACAGAAAGCACACTAGAATCCCAAACTTCACGTGCATGTGACTTACATGTGTAGTAAATCCTCACGTGTACCCCACAACTCTAAAATAAAACAAACAAAAAAACCCTAAATATCTGTAGTTCTTAAACTAAATAAAATAAAATAAGACCTTATAAGTAAAAGTCATCTAACTCGAAGAATAATAACAAAATTAGATACTTCATCTCTATCTGTTCTTGCAAAGATTTTTTTTTCATTGGCAAGCAGGATCATGATGATCTTAACACTTCAAAAGAATACGAAGAACTTTATTAACTGAATGTAAATTTTTACAAGTGAAAAAGAACTTAAAACTTAAAAAGTATAGAAGCTATAGGATTGTCTTCTCTATATTTCTAAAAAGATGACGTAGATTGCTTGAAGCAGTTACATGTCCTCGACAGTGCTAATGAATCAGATTTACATCTTCTTTCTTAACCTCTCTCCTGAGTGCTGGAATCTATTGCCAATTAGTTATTGTGAATGTCTACAGGCATGTCAAACTCACTGGTTTCCAAACTGACTCATTTTCTTCATTTTCACACAATCATCCAAAATTGAAGCCCAGCATAGAAACGTTGCTTCTGAAGTCTGAATAAGTCACCTGACATGACATGTCTATGCAAAAATGTCCCCTGACTCCTGCCTCTCAATCCCAGGGTCTCTGACTTTGCTCTAACCTATGTCTTCTTTCATCCATGTGGCTAAAAATTTTTCTTATTTCCATGGCTACATCATTCATTTTGCATTCATTTAAAATATGATTAGCTGCGGAAGTAAGTGCTGGATCATCTCAGAGACAGCCGCATGTCTTTTCTTCTTCCCTTTTCGCCCTGTGAAATGCAAGTCTGGGGAGTCTGTAGGGAGCACTGTGGGACACCCAGAAGCCAGGAGATGGTGTGACTTGATTAGATAATCTCACCTGAGAAGAAATCCCAGAGAAGTAGAAGAAAAAGAAAAAAATGGCTGCTTCTCAGGGGCTGTTGACATTCGAGGATGTGTATAGAATTCTCTCCAGAAGAGTGGGAATTCCTGGACTGCTCTCAGCGAATATTGTACAGGACTGTGATGTTAGAGAACCACAGAAACCTGGTTTTTCTGGGTGAGGAAACATTCAGCACACAATCCCTATTTCATACTAAGGATTTTATGTACTTCCTGTATAGAATGATTTCTGGGAATTTCTGCTTTGCATGAATGAGTTTCAGATTCCTGCTATCAGAGAAAAGTTGGTGATATGTTAACATAGAAAAGAAAAAAATAAAGATGTTTCATTTTGACATGAAGCCTTCTCAATTTTGAATTGACTGATGTCCTTCTAGCTATATTATTGCTGTGACTTCTCATTACACTGTGGGACTTTTGCCAGAGAAAAGCATAGAAAACTCATGTACAAATGTTCTAGTGGGAAAATATGGAAAATTTGGCCTTATAAACTTATGCTTTAAAAAATCTTGGGAGCCGGGCTCGGTGGCTCAGCCTGTAATCCCGCGCCTTTGGGAGGCTGAGGTGAGTGGATTGCCTGAGTCCGCGGGTTCGAGACCCGCCTGGGCAAGC